>CACRXK020000018.1:55222-165056 GCA_902702795.2 Paramuricea clavata
GCCCCCCCCCCCCCCAAGTTTCGCCCCCTGGGAACTAGACAGAGTAAAATAACAAAATAGGGCATGCTAGGGTCATTCCACATAACTTAATTGGTTAAAAACCTGACATGAATGATTATTTAGAGATAATATGCCATACCTACTACAGGTTTTTGACAAATGCCATCAAACGAGTATGGTTCATCAAACGAACATTCAAATGATGTGGTAAAGTTGTAGTCAGCAATTTTTGTATCTTTGGTTGTTTCAATCTTACTGGACTCTCCCAACAATGTTTGACCATACTCGACTCTCACGAGCGACGTCAACGCTTCACTTTTTGTTCCCCTCTGTGTTTGTAACCATGCAAAGATAAGGTGTATATAGAAATAGGTCTCCGGGCAGGAGATGCCAGACTCTTAAGCCTGAATCGAATGAGGATGAGAGTAATTTATAGTCCTGCAATCATGGTTAGCTGTTCTTAATGCTTTCCCAACACTATCATGTATTCTATGTAAGTTAAAACATAGTTGGAACACTCATTTGTTAATCTAGAGCTTGAAATGTCCCTGTAAGAATACATGACTGCCACCTCTCATCCTCAATTGATCCAGGCATTAGGCTCCATTTAAGGGGTGTCTTGAAAACTAAGACCTCTAAAGATAAGACCCCTAAGACCCACAAAACTTGAAAACTAAGACCCCAAATTTTATTAAAATACAATTACACATTCAGTAAAGCTTTTGTTTATATATAAGCTAATTAAGGGCCTGTTTATATGGAAGCCGGGCTGGCCCGCTTAGTGAGACAGTCCGGTAAGCGGGATCATGGGCGTACCGGAAGGAAAAAATTAGGGGGCGGAAAGAAATTTGCCCAACTTTTTCGGATTGTGCCCGACCAGTGCCGAAAAAATTTTTCCGGAACAAATTAGAGTGCAAAATGTGGGAAGAATTAACAACATAGAATTGACATACAGATTCCTGTGTGCATGGGCGGATTTACTGTGGGCCCCCCCACAAGTTCTCTAACCCCTCTAATAAAGTGTGCAACCCCACCAAAATTTCTTTCACCCTCCTATTTTGTGTGAAAGGCTTTAACCCAAACGCCTAACCCATGCTGAAGCTCACTGAGTGGTGGCGCTTGCACCCCACCAGCAATTTTTCTACCCCTCCTTTTAAATAAATGAAAATTCGCCCTTGCCAGGCAGCCTGTGTGATAATAGTTTTGTATAATCGGGATTTTTCTGCCAACAAAATGTAAACAACGGCAAGACAAATAAAATAGGTATATAAATAATTTAAGTGAATTATTACACAAGTGGTAGCTGTATTACTGCATGTTCTTATACAAAAAATACGCGCAAAAACAAGACAAAATCACGGTACAACAAAGTAAACACTGTACAAGTACAACAGACCTAGTAGATTTTTATATATGTCCTGAATCTTACCAAGTTAGTACATTTTGTAACTAATACTTTAACACTTTCTGGAGCTCTTGAAGGTTTTTTCTCGCTCTCATCAGACATATTTGCGCAGTAAAACTATCGAAAATGATTTTGAAACCTTAAACTATTTCTGCCGCCATCTTGATTATATCGCGTTGCTAAGTAACGGCACGCGTCAACCATGGCATAGCGCACCCAGAATATTTCACGAAGAAACAAAATAAATTTGAAACAAAATGTCAGGAAATAAACCCATGAAAATATTATTTTGATATAATTTGATGGAATATAAGATAGAAATTGGTAAAACTGGATATGATTTTGCACATTGTAGTCGATGGGTTTTTATGGAATTTGTGCTTGTAGAATCCTTGTTAGTATATCATAAATTCAAAATGTTGTGTAATAAAGTGAAAGTAAATATTCAAGAAATTAAGACTACTAACATAGATATTTACAAGAGATCTAACAGATACTGTATGTATTTTCAGAAAATAAAACTGAGAATTATATGAGATATTTCAGTTTTATAAATAGCTCAGTGAGCAGAAAATGTCGACATCGACAAGTTCGTGATAAAGATGTCTGGTAATTTTTAGCGTCTTGATTGAAAATGGCCACATGGTTTGCAAATTTCTCAACTTTAAAACAGTTTTTAACAACAAAAAGTAAGTAATAATGTTTAATACCTCTTTTTAATAAACTTTTAATACGCTAGACAAAATTTCTACATTATAAGAATGCTTTTTCTGCTGTGTACGTTTGCATAAATAATTAAAATTTGCCGGTAGTTGCGTAAATATTTGCGACGTTTCAAAAGCGCCATTCCTGTCGCGGACAAAACGTCTCGTTTGTTCATAAAAGAAGCACACGTTTTATAATATTTCTGCTTTATTCTCGGCTGTAAAATGGGAATTTTGGAAAAGATAGCCGAAATAGAGCGCGAAATTGCTCGCACACAAAAGAATAAAGCCACAGAGTATCATTTGGGTACTCTAAAGGCAAAATTGGCAAAATACAGAGCACAACTTTTGGAGCCAACCTCAAAATCTTCCAAAACAGGCGAAGGTTTTGATGTTATGAAATCAGGTGATGCAAGGGTAGCGCTCATTGGTTTTCCATCGGTTGGCAAGTCCACCCTTCTCAACAAAGTTACGGCGACAGAAAGTGAATCTGCGTCCTACGAGTTTACGACGTTAACATGCATCCCAGGCGTTATTGATTACAACGGTGCCAATATTCAATTGCTAGATCTTCCTGGTATTATCGAAGGTGCGGCCCAGGGTAAAGGTCGGGGTCGACAAGTTATCGCAGTGGCACGGACGGCAGATATGATAATTATGATGTTAGATGCGACGAAAGGTGACATTCAGAAAGTCTTGTTAGAAAAAGAACTCGAGACCTGCGGTATTCGACTAAACTGTGATAGGCCGAACATTTATTTCAAGCAGAAGAAAGGTGGGGGAATAGCATTTAATGCAACATGTACCCTAACACGTATCAACGAGAAAGTCGTCCAGACGATTCTTCACGAATACAAAATTTTCAACGCAGAGGTGGTTTTCCGTGAAGATTGTGGTGTCGACGAGTTTATCGATGTTGTTACCGGCAACCGTGTATACCTACCTTGCTTGTTTGTGTATAATAAAATAGATTGTGTTTCATTAGAAGAAGTTGATCGTATTGCCCACCTTCCTCATTCTGTCGTCACCAGCTGTGGTTTGGAATTAAATCTGGATTACTTGCTCGAAAAGATCTGGGAATCTCTAGCCCTGCTTCGAATCTACACGAAAAAGAAGGGATGTCCACCTGATTTTGAAGACTCTCTCATCCTTCGCCAAGGAGCAACGGTCGAACATGTATGTCATACAATCCATAGAAGTATTGTGGATGCATTCAAGTATGCGTTAGTTTGGGGCACGAGTACAAAATACAGTCCTCAGCGTGTTGGCATCAATCATGTGATGAATGATGAAGATGTTATTCAAGTCATGAAGAAATGATATTTAAGCAGAACTAAGGACATGTGTTGATTTTTGTTTGTGTTGGAATACTTTGAAATTCACATATATTTTCAGTTAAAATTGAGTTTAAATAATTTAGTTATTGCAACAAATGTTTTAATTACAAGCCATATATTGTCCATGTTGTATAAGATGTTTTTGGTATAACGCAACTACTCGTGCTACGTAATACACCCTTCTGGAAAGTATATCATTTTGTCTATAGAGCATTCTTTTCACAAATGTGACATTAGTTTAATGAAAGTGAGAGATCGGAAACCAAGGTGGCATACTTTCTGGAAAGGTCAATTGGGTTTACTTTATGCTGTCTGAGGGGAGAGGCTATATTTTCTGTATTTTACAACATTTCGTAACCAAATTTTGCAATTTTACTGATTTTGATAAGTTCTTTATGGGAATTTTCTTTTTATTGCCTAAATAAAAAATTAGTCTAACATGCAAGTTGTCTATTGTTATTTTACTCTGTCTAATGCCAGAAGGGAAGAGTGCTGGCCCTCAATGGGTTAAACCCACTTCAATAGCAGTAAATTGTACAGGTGTTTGAAGGGTGAGGGGGAGGCTAACTTCCAATTTTCTCTGTGGGGGGAGTGTGGATGTTTTGTGGAATAATTAATTAAATAAAAAGTGTAATATGTGTTATAAATTTATTTCAAAAATAATGTTACAACAATCGTGCACAACAAAAGTTAATATAATTATGAAATTATATTTCAAATCTAAATAAACCACCCATCTTTGTTAAAATATCTTAAATTCTAATACAATAAAAATATATATTTGCCTATTTATCTTTGGTCAAGTCAAACTAAACTAATTATTTTACAGTCCAGTTATATAGAGGTCAGAGGCCATCTCATTCAGCCCATACAATTTTTGTTCACTGATTATATAAAATATTAACAGTACTTATAATAAATAATTAATCTAATATGTTTTCTGGAATATGGGTTTCAATGGCTATAGTATTTGCAATTTTCCACAATTTACTCCAAATTAGGTGGCTGAAAATGATGTTTTCTTCACCAAAATCACTACAGAATTGTCCTCAATAAAGTATACCTTGCAATAAAGTTTGTCATGGCGCGTAAGTTGATGGAAAATTGAGAATACTATATGTTACTATGACAAATGTGAAATGTTTACCATATAAATGTATCAGTTTGAAGAAACCTACATATACCACCCTCCCTCATACAAAGAAACATTCACTTTATGGACCAATTTGATTCCATTCACCTTCTGACATGTGTTATTTAAACTGTTATCAAAGCAACACCAGTACAAGCCACAATGGAACATTGCAATTACTAAACTTGCTGGCACTACTCTTTTAGCAAGCAAAATACAGACAAGCAAGTTTTATTTGACAAGTTTTATTTGCTCGTGTGCACGGCAAAGATTGACAATTTTCCTGGGCAAGGAGCGTTGTTCCAAAGCTAGGAAAATTTGTTCATGTGTACAACCGCCAAGGAAAACTTGACAATTGTTCAAGAAATACTTCTAAAGTTTTGGCAAACAAAAGACGGTCCTGACATGAGATACAGTAAATGTTTAACAACATTCCTTGCATGCAAGCAACAAAACTTTGTCAAGGGAACTTGTTAAACTTGTCAAGGAAACTTGTTAAACTTGTCAAGGAAACTGTTAAACATGTCAAGGCAACTTGTTAAACTTGTCAAGTTCAAACTTGTTAAACTTGTCACGGGAACTTGTTGAGCGTACACACGAGAAGTTAATTAACTTGTCAAGGAAACTTGTTAAACTTGTCAAGGAAACTTGTCAAGGAAACTTGTTAAACTTGTCAAGAAAACTTGTTAAACTTGTCAAGGGAACTTGTTTGAGCATACACACGAGAAGTTAAACTTGTCAAGGAAACTTGCTCATCTATACAGGACTTTACACATGTGAAAAGATGAATGAGAAGAAATTGGGAACCCTATGAACGGGTGAGTCTGTGCCCACATGAGCCACAGAAATTGTCAGTGAGTTGTGTTTTTCTGCCACAGTTCGTGCAATATTTATGCTCCTCATCTTCTTCTTCATCATCATCACTTGGGCTTGCTGTGTCTCTTGTCCGCGCCAACGGTACAGGACTGGTGTTGACCGTTGGAAACCGGGATGTGAGTTGGATATTGGGCACTATGCGATCTCCGTTTCTTGGGGTCAGGTAGAAAGTTGTGTGTGGTAATTCGGGTCTCCTCGGAACACTCTCGGTATCGGTCGTGACGATTTCTGGCGGACGGAATGCAGACAAAATATTCTCCCTGCGTGAGTCCGCCAGAAAGTTCCGAGGTGCGGCGGGGGCGGTTATCATTGGCAACGGGGGGCAGGTACTCTGGTTCTCAAGAATGAATTCTATAGCTTGCACTACATTGCCCACACACCCACGATATATTGTCTCAAGAACGTTCCGATTATGTGTCGGGAACGATTTATATAAGACTGTCATTGGGTCGGTTCGGAGTCGTTTGTTTGACGAGTTCTCTGACATTCTAGCGAGGCTTGTCGGACTAACACATACTCCAGAATCTTCACTCCTCGGTCGTTTTCCGTTCGGTGACGTACACAGTCGATTTCTGACTCTTTCTAAGTAGCTGTGTTCGAGTTCATCATGGTCGGGTTTTTCTTGTTTAATTACGGGGTCGTTCGTGGGACTAGGCATGGCCTCTTCACTTTTGTCATCTGATGATGTGGGTTCTTCATGTTCAGGGGAATCTGAAAGTAGATAAAAGTGATTTAGAAATTTTTGCTTAGTGTTAGAAATTTTTGCTCAGTCAGTTTCCTCAAACATTTCTTACCAATCCTTCAAAACATTACCTATGCAAAATTCCCACTGTAATCACAGACACTTTGAGAGTAAAACTGCACTTACTGTTTTCTGCACTTCTTGCTAAAGGTACAGACATCCCGTACGAATGTCTCTGAAGAACCGTTTGTCTCTCGTATTCCCGATTATCCATTTGATACCCTATTTCACCCGAAGTCTTCCTTGCTCTGTCCTTTCGCTGCTGACGTAATAAAGCCACACGCGCTGCTGTGATTCGCTGTCGCTCGGCAACCAGTAAACATTTTGAGCAAGTACAATCCTTCCATCTGCAATAAGGTTTGTGTCCTTTGAGCCAGGCTACTGCTCCGTGATTACGACATCGGGCACACTTCGGAGTACGATGGTATGCCGGGTCACTAGGCGACGGTGGCCCGCTGTTGTCTTCATTTTCCTTCGCATCATTGTTCATACTAAAGAAAAGAACTTAGTGTTAACATTTTGACCAGCCGATGATTCGAGGACGCTTTAAAATATGCTATAGTATATATTAAACTATACTGGTGTATGCTAAAATATATGAAATTATATACATTTATTCTGACTTTCCCAATATCAACAGACGGGAATCCCGTCTCGACTTTCGTATTCAGACGGATAAATGACGACCCATTGCTTGCATTAGTATAATTCTAGCTCTTTCCACTTTCCTTTCACACACAACACTTTTAACACTGTAGCTGTTTTTACGCATTGGTAAACATTAACTTCTGGAATTTTTTGTTGCAGAATGTTCCACGTTTACCAAAAAAAATGAAATGCTTCCTTCCATACAGAAAACGTTCAGAGAAAGCGGAAAGCGGATTGAAGAAGATGTAAATGATTAATCCGCCATGTTGACGGTATGTATGGACCAGAGTTTATAGATATGGACTTATGTCAAAGTTAATCAGTTTTAGTCAATTTTTGTTTTGAGATCCGCCCAGAAATGTTCACACTGTCTCAAATTTGACCTTTCCAGTAGGTGATGTGTATTGTTGTTAGTGAACTGCGATATTAGGTACCCCGCCCTCTCTGACCCTCTCATGGGAAAAACATCTAATACGAAAACTGCACACATACTGCAGGAATTAAACCCTGTTCACACAGGTAAAAGGTGCACATTGCCAGACACTGTGCTACCCCCTCACTGTGTCACCCTCACGAGGTGACTTTAATTGGATTAATTTAAGCGCGACGTCTATAATCATAAACAGCGAACAACAACGCAGCGTACGTACGAACTATACTAGACTTTTCATTACAGCTTTAATAATGGCCACCTCGTTAATGATAAGCATCCATAAATATAAAATCAGGAAACACTTCACATAGAAAGATTTGGAACCCCCAACCAGTAAGAAAGATTGACAGCTTGGCAGCTAATCAGTGATACTTACGGATATATAGCAAACACAGAGACACAGGGCAAATGCCCTAAGCATCTTAGAGAGCCTTAGCGAGACACACATAGATTATGGAAGTTAATCTCGTTCAGATTCTATGACCCCCACTGCCGTTCTACTGTTGCCTAGACTGCTAGTTTAATATGCTAGTTTAAGATCTGCCAACCTCTCGCATGAGGAGAGTCTTTATAAATACAAAACAACGTACTTACATAGGCAAAAACATACTTCTTAACATACAAAGATTATCATGAAGTTGAAGTTGAAAATATGATGTGCACACCACAACGTACTTTATCTCTAACCCCCCAAAACGTTTTGGCCAGATTATGGAATGTCACAATTTGCATACAATTATAACATACGTATTCTAGAATGTCTTGTATAGTCTGTTGTTCAATGTAGTTTAAACCAAATGTAAATTGCTATATTAGAACCATTTTACACTAATTGAGAAATTCCGATCAGTACTCTGTACTGAATCAGAATATTAAGCAAATAGGCGATTGCCAATTTCCCAAATTGCTAAATTTAATGAAATAAAATTTTTTTAATTTGTTGCTATTTTAAAAATATATTTTAAGCAAAGCGATTGTCAAAGTATATTTTCCCAAAATAGTTCTATTGTGAAATGCTTTTATAAAACAATTATAATTCCTTACTATGTGGCCCCCTTGACTAATGCACCTACTCGAAATGTTGTTCCTAGTAATTATTGTAATCAAGAAAACAATGAATGCGTTTGACTTTATCAATTATTTATATATTTGGTAGATTTTGCTTGTTATGTTGTAGTTTCCAACTGTTATAGGTATGTCTAGAAGAATTCTACTGAACTGGGTGCCAAATTCCAAATATTTTGACATAATATTTGACGTGTGAATATTCTATATAGTAATATTGTACAGTACAGTTTGCCATTCTGATACACAAATAGTTTCCCATGGCCTTGGCCTTGTATGCTCGACGTCTATAGGAAGAACAGCTTAGACACAACTAACACAGCTGTCCACTCTTGATAATGTCAACTGATCAAGGAGAACGGTTTCTCTTATGTCTATAAACAATGTAATATTGTACAATACAGTTTGTCATTCTGGTACAGATTGAATTCTCCATGGCCCTCATTACTTAGACACAACTAATAGAGCTCACGAGTGTAACAACGTTTACTAGACGTGAAATCATTCTCAACAGCCGAAATACAACAGTTGAACACTGATAATAGGCAGAGCGATTATAACTAGAGAATACTTATGATTTATATGTGGTTTACAGGTATAAGCTATTATAATCTGGCCGTTGAGAAAGATCGTGACTCAATCTTTACGACCGTTACGACTATGTGGAAAGCAGGCATGACTAATAGAGCTCACCAATATAATAACGTTTACAAGACTTGAAACAAGGGAGCATTATTTATAGGCACTGAAATAATAGAGGTATAGACATTACCTGAACCGTATATAGGCATCCGTATACTTGTTCATGTAAATAATGATTACTGTACAATGTTGCTAATTTCGAAGACGAAGTCGACCAGAAACTGCTTTGGCAGTTTGGGGAAAATATTGAGCGCGACCTCTTATAAGCTTCACCGTTAAGCAATAATAAAAAGGCGTGCTTTATACAGTCCAGTTTTTCGGAATAAAACCCTTGAGGAAAGGAAATACAGTCGTAATACAGCATACTATATATGGGAAATAACGCCGTTGGCGACTTACACTACAGTATTTAGTGGGTTACGCTCGGATTAATTAGTTCTCACGAGAAATATGTCCATTTATTTTCGTATGGGAAATTTTCTTGTTTTGTAATAATCCGGATAGTGTCGTGGGTGTTAACGACACGGTGATTTCAACATTGTGCAACGGTTTTCTGATGAATTTTGCCTTAATAAATATATCCATAGTTAGTATTTAGCAAACACTGCGAGTAATTTTCGAGTGTTTCTGTTTCTGCCTGTAGTAATATACTGACAGGTCTTATTTTATTGTAGTGTTTATATATATAATTGACAAAATGCAAGAATATTGCAATATCACTATGGCAATATAGGTATATTTGTGATGCTATAACCATGGTTTATTTCTAGTTGTTTCGACAGTTTATCACGCAGGTATACTATAGTGACCATTGTTTAGTGTTTTATTAATAGCTGCATTGAATTTATTCAACTTATCAGTTTTCCTGGATAGAAACTACACAGTTATAACTATAAGGCCAATTTAACAAACACCAGAAAAGCTTGGTTAAGTTAGTAATACATCCTATAAATCCTAACCTATAGATATTAACCAACTCTTAACTATACTGATCTCTTAAATCTAATGCGAACATGCATATATAATAGTCGGATTTTGTGTGAGTTGTATGCAATCACCGCATGGGATATATGCATCCAGTGGATATATCCCGTCCAATATCGATGGCTCTTTTGGCAATCGTGTAAATAGTTGAACAGTAATTGCTTAATTGTTGCTGCGCCCTGCTGTAACATCCTTACAATTTGAAAATAATAACGAAGCCATAGAGATCTGGTAGTTTTATTGGGAAATACAAAACAACTCTATGGATACGAAATTTTAACAGTCATCAATTCAGAATTCAGAAGAATGCCAGTATTTTGAAATTGTTTAATTACTGACTTACTGTATTGGCACGCGTGTTTCAAAGCTGATTGTTTCATATATTTAGTCGTGGAAATTTAAAAACATTGGCATTCCTTTCGAGTTAAGTATTGTAGTACATTCTCTAAATATGTGAGCAAAACCTTCTGTGTCTATACTGTATATGTGACTGCAGGGCATCAGATGGTGTTCGCACTTCGCCTTGATAGGAGTAACAAAATTAAACTCTACGTCTGTCCTCCGAGATATGAGAAACTAGTTTTGAACATTTTTATTCTGACACTGAAGGAACAACGAAAATTATTACATTATTATCCAGCTCAAGCCCCATTAGGGCTTTTCAGTGACCCATTACATCAAGTATTATACGCTTATTATGTTACTTACTTAGCCTAGACTATTTATCTTTACAACAATTGTGATATTACTTTCCTAACTATATTTATCCTAACCCACCCTGTCAACTTTCCCTGTAGGAGAAAACCCGAGCACCCGTAGAAAACCCACGACCTTCGGCAGAGCAATGACTGACTCTGACGACTACACCACCGCTTCCCCCAGAGCGGGATTGGAACTCACATGTCTTTGGGCATCCAGACCGCTGCATTACCTATTGAGCTATCGAGTCAACGGAAATAGGTAGCGAGTCCCACCCGAAACCACAAACATTTTCGTTGTTCCTTCCGCGGTGTGAGAATAAATATAAAACTATTGTTTCATAGCTCTGCAAGGACGGTTCGGAATTCACATCCCCCCCAAGACAAGCGGTAAGTCGTCGCGAAAATATTTCGTGCACTTTAGTGAACTAATTGGATCAGACTCGCTACCAGTCTCCCGACTCGACAGCTCAATGTGTTCGAGACAACACATTTGTCGTTGTTCTCTGCAGTATGAGAATAAATATGAAACTAATTCAAACTATATATATCTACGTCTATGTGCAACTTTTAATAAAAAGCATTAAGAATATTTTCTAACTCGTTTGACAATATACCATATGCTCTAAAGGATATTGAAACGTCTAGACAGTCCAAGTATCAATTATCTGAGTTCTCCAAGCAAACGACCATGAAACATTTCGTGCATGCATGTATGTCAGCACGGAAACACTACAGATATTGCTCGAAATAGATTGCTAGAAGCAATGCAAACGTCTGGAAAATTTATGAATATCAATGATAGTATCACGTCTTCATGCAAGCTCTCGACCATAGAGCATCACTTTTCATGTATAATAATGCTGTATAAAAGTGCATGTATGTAATATTTTGTTTATCATATAGTCTTGTAGATATTGATATATTATCGAAACCAAAGCTATGTTAGTCCATTTTGCTGTTGTATTACTGATACGAGATGTTATATTATTATATATAAAAGAAGCATTGCAGTCGTCTAGACTTCGTGTCAACAAACCATAAGCACCAGAAACATCTGTTCTTTATTTCATGCAATTCCAGCACAATCACACTAATAGCTTTTCATGATTTAGTGCACGCCTTCGTAATCTAGCAATGTAAATCAAGCTCTGCATGATGTCTGCGTTACCAATGCATTTCGGCTCTTCATATTTAAATAGTACCAAGACTCTCACACAGTTTCTATATGTATCAAATTAGTATGCTGCCAACATGATACAAAATCATACAAGTTTCCTGAATTGTCGACAGATCTTATCAATTTTGCATGCATGATGTGATATGTGTACATACTTATGATGACGGTTATTTATGTAGAGTAAATTGCCTCACAGACAGTACAAAGTACACACCTAAGTGATATATAATAAAACATTAAAACCTGCACCCAGCACGTTATTGAATTTCATTTTGCGATTATTAAATGAAATTGCAACACTGCCGACGGATAATGAATAGGCATATAATTTTCTAAAAAAAGTCTAGAAGAATTTAAATAACTAGTCTTTCAGTTTAAAAATATGTCTAGAAGAATTTAAATAATCTTATAAAATTATAAACTCGACATCTGATTATATAGTTTTATTATAAGATTTTTTACTACAGATCTTTCTTAAAAAGTATCCAAGAAAATTAATACGATTTTCTATGTCCTTTGTACTTTGTACTTTGTACTGCATGTGTACATATGCTAAGTTTTTGCATTATTTCTCAATTCGCCAATGATTCATTTTAAAGCAAAACCGAAAAGTATTATTCAATGTTGCAGCACTGGTCAAAATTGTGAAGAAAATTACCCAGTTTAATTTTGGGATGAAAACCATATGATGAATATTTCTGGACATCTGTCCATTCTAGCTGTGTATTGTATATATTACAGTGACTCTTGATACAGACAAAGATAATGTGAAATTAAGTATTGTAAAAAATGTTCTGGTTTTAAACATCTAATTTCATACCTTACTAATGATGCCGCTCTTATTTCTTCTATCATGATTTGTGATTTTCAGGAACGACTGACTGTTTTGTTACTCTGATACCTCGCTCCCACTGTCTTAATTTAAGCAGCAGAATTATTTCACAATATATATTTATAGTCTTTGCCTTTGTTTACTCTGACTTGAACCACAGACGTAATATGCTCTGATGAGTGATACACTCCCTTCTATATGGGGATATTCTCAGCTGCCAACGCGATCTTGCTTATGTTGCTATGTGGGACGAATGTGTACTAATGTTCTCGAACTATCCTTATATGCATACAGTGCTATGACTAGAACTCAGTCAAGTGGACCGTTTGTAATAGTCTAGATCTTTCCGGGATGAATAATGGATATTGTATTGTAATTGTATACGACTTACGTATATATTGCACAATATGACACTGCACTGGTAATCAAAATACTGAAAACTGCATCAAAACATTTGAGTCAGGAATGAATCAATTTATCGGAAACATCCTCATTCTTTCTGAATCATTTAAATATTCTGAATCTTTCTAGCATATTGCTATTCCATGATAACCGAAAATACATGTATAATTTATTCATTCAATTGTAAGCTTTGCCGAATCACTGCTGTTCAGCAGTATTTTCTTGATTTAACTCGAATTTAGAAATCAATCAAATTTGTTCGAAGGTATTGTGCTTTTGCGGTATTGAAGATGTATTGTACAAACTAACACGTAACTCCGAGACTATATGGCTATACATCTAACTTATATATTCAATGATGTACACATTCCTTAATTGTACTGTATGTATTCTATTTACTTCTGAGTTTTGAGCATGAAGAATGAGTAGTATGTATCATGATGCTATATTTAAAACATTTTTCGTCGTGTGTAATTATTGTACATAAAATGTCAGTGCAAATCTACACATATTTTGGACTATAAATCTCAGGAAAGCAGTAAATTTATCTCAATGACTGGTATACGTTTTAATAGGAGGTATGAGCAGTTCACCTCGTACGAAATCGAGACGCTATACTGTAGATCTCTACATGCGACTACAATACAATGAAGACGGAACATAATAGCAACGCAACATAATATGGAATTATTCCCTACCGTCAAGTAGGAATAACGATGCTTTCTCAATATTTTGTTGGACTTTGATGAACGTGGATTTTATACATTGTTTGCGGTTTGCCTATTCGCAATCGAATGCAAAACGAAAATAGCACTCAAATGTAAATCATGACGTGTCATTCTTATGCACTTTAAACACTATATCCATCTTGTATGCTCTTCAATTTTAGACATTAAGGCATCTGCGTGTGAGACCTCTCACAGCTATACTTACTTTTGACCTCAACCCTATTAAACCCACGCAAAATGTAATTGTCATTGTTCAATCTCTGTTTGTTGCTCAAGCAATATTTGGGTGAAACAGAAATTTCCCAAGAGCCACCTTCGTTGAACTCGGTGAATTTGAGAATATTGGCATGGAATTTTATGCTAAAAATCTCTCAATTACGTGCGGCTTTCAACATCGCTTTTTCAAAATTTCATCTTTGTTGAAGTGGGGTGGGATTCATTATGTATTCAATTTTATTGTGTAATAATCGTCCTTGACATAAAGCCACTTGTGTTATGAATAATTGTATGGCATTCTACGTAGGCACATGATTGTTCCAGCCCTTATTATTGTAATTGTATTGACGTACTGTAGGTGGTATTATGTTGCAATTTGTTCATTTTGTTGTAATGCGTTGCATCAAGTTGTCATGACTCAGTACATTATTGAAACGTCTAGTCCTGTTGTGTTTGTGTATTGTGTAATTAATTTGTTCTACCAAATGCATACACTCCTCGGCATCTTGTATTCACCATTGTCGTATTGTATTGTGATATGAAATTATGCTGACTGAATTAAAAACCTTACTTTGTTTCGAATCTTGAAAGGTTTAGAATCTTGAAAAGTCTGTTCCAGTGTAGGTATAGTGCCTCGGATTGACAGGGATACAACATACTTTGTTTATACTGGATAGTTCTATGAACTGTCTATATAAGGCCAAGGCCGTTCACACTACCGATTTAGATCGATGCGTAATTGATTCAGAGCCGTATCGGGCCAACTGTGGGCAACCAAATACGAGACCGATTCGAGATCGATCCAACTAGACCACCTCAAGAGGTGATTTCACATCGGTCACGTCACACAGCCGAGCTAGTAATTTCTTGCTTAGCAACCTGGCGTTTTTCCCAGCACAGAAACCGAATTGGTTTTAGGCCGATCTCAAAGTGTGCTAGTGTGAACAGCCCCGCCAGTTATCAGTTACGCAATGAAATACGAGGAAACGTTTGTTCCAAGCAAAACGTCGTCGACGTTTCGAGCGTTTCGTCGGGAAGTTAGGGCCTGTTTATGGAGGAAGGGTGACCCTATCAGGAGGGTGACCCTATCAGGAGGGTGGCCCTAGCCAAGCGAGCTGGTCACCCACTGACTAACCGTACCCATCCTTGTATTAGGGAGTTTAAGATCTTGACGACGAACTACCGGCTACGTTTGAAATAGTTTTTGTTGTATATATGTAAATACTAAATGCTTGTCATGGCAAATTTGTCCCAAATATGTTTTATGTGCATGGCTTTGTGTTCGGTAAGTTTCATTCATCTTTCAATTTTCATAATTTCTTTATAAAAATACTCTCCAACCTGCAACGTTGTGTATAGTCAGTTTCAGTGCTATGTTCTTGATGCTGTTTTACAACACAAGAATGTGATTTTCACGTTGTAGCCAAGGTCGCTACGGTGAAAAGTATGTTCTGGGGATATGTAAACTTCGCCTGCCTTTGTTACAGCAATGCGAAAACAAGCTTTCAACCGTACCCGTTGTCCGTTGTCGCCATCTTAAACTCCCTATTCTTCAGCTTGTTGTATCCCCCTTAATCCACAGCTATCCTGTTATCGTCACTACCTATACTGGCACAGATCCTATATAACCCTGACCTCTGAGACAACCATTGTATGGCCAATTTCGTTTTACAATGTAGTTTTATTACAAACCATTGCAAAGAATTACTAGATATAGATCGACGCAAACTTTATTTTATAACAAAACTTTGTTGGCAAAAGCTAATCTTATATATGTACCCAGGGCCCTCTATAATTGGCAAGAGAAAGAAGCGTCAAACTTCAAATGTTCTTTAAGATTTAAATTAAATATTACTGCCGGTTGCCAAACCGACTAGAATTTTATAAAACAAGAAACAAAATTTATTCCAATACTAGTACATAGAATATAAAAAAATATTAAAGAGAGACTATATAAGATTACATTATATTGCATTACGTTTCGCGTATTTCATTTGTTAATAACTGAAGACTCTTTGATCTTAGTCTAGGCAGTTGATTTCAAATCTGCTGATCCGTATTATGCAAAACTTTAAATAGCTGTATATAAAACGGAATATGTGATGAGCTTAGTGTTCAGTAAATTTAGTTTCAGAGAGCAAAGTTCAACAACTTTCACTTTATTCAAATTTTTGAGCAAAATCAATTCCCCATGCAAGTTCAGGAATACTTTACTTACTTGTTTGATGACTATTCAACGCCGCCAACATCATATAAATACTTGCTGAACTTGTAGGACCTTCCTTTATATATATTAATGCCAGGCTTATAATTATAGTCATGTGCTGAGATAGGCAAAATCCTGTCTGCCCAATAAGAAATACGACACGTCTCGTGCAGTGTGGGGAAGTGTTTTCTAACTGCTACTGATTTACATGTTTTGCAACTCTCACTTATAAGGACGCAACCTTGCATGGGTCTGTTTCAACACTGGTGACTGGGTTAAGTTGGAAGATCAGGAGTTTGAAAATGTCCATCCATGTCTGTTATAAATAACAATTAATATCCTGGTTGGCATGTATACCCTTAAATAATTGATTTGTTTTTGTTGAAAACATCGAGGTGTGTTAGCTCGGATCGTTAACCATAGTGGAACTGGAAGTTGAATCTATAAACTACACTATTATGTTTGTGCTAATGACGTCTTTGTACTGATAACGAAGAATGTACATTTCCAAACATCTTGGCATGCCATCATACAAGGAACTTCTTAGCTAAGTCATTTTAATATGAAGTTCCGCGCGCTGAGGCTAAAAATGTATTTGACTATTTATGTGTATTCAGTTTTGCAATGAAATGCAAAGTATTACGTTTTAATTGAGTTTCAATTTCCGTCCTTAATATTTTTTAGCTTGCTTCAAACGCTAGAATTTCACACGAAGCCCAATGCAAATGAGCGTTCATATTTATTATAACATAGAAAGTGAACTTTAATTTTTAATAAATGTGTTTAATCATGTACCGTATATTTTCGTTTTTCACTTTATTTTATTCAATTTAGCATTTAGTATAATTAACATCCCGCCTTCGCTCGAAGTTCTGTTAGACTTTAAGACTTTGAACCCTAAAATTCCCCATACTTTTAAAATAAGCTCATGTTCACTGATATACTGTAAGAGTATTATAAAACCTTGCCACTTAGATCGAATGTAATATATATAGTGTGAATTGTATATATGACTAAAATCTTACTCGTTTATTTAAGCGAAGTCTAATACTTCCTTTTCATGGCTGAAATTTTAATTTCTAAGATTCTTATGTGCTATTAACCTTGCATGTCATTCATGACTGTAGTTTAAGCAGATTGAGAAATAAGAAATGAATTGAGAAAACTAATGATATTATAGCTATACTCATGCTAATTCATTAATCATAGGGGGTTAGACCTGTAAGGCTAAGGGGACTAATGTTTCAATTCTGGACTTGTGGCATTCAATTATATAGTTGCATGAAAATTTTAAACAAAGTGTGACCGTATTCTCAAAACGAAACCAACATTGACCTCGTTTAACGGGCCTTTACACCACGAAATTACAGATGCTTTTCGTGACTTTACCGTCTTAATGTGTTATGGCTTATGCTGCTAATTGACCAATTTATATAAGGATTTCAATTCATGGCTTTTTTACATCATTTACAATTTAAACAGCTTAAATTATAAACCGTTTGAAAAATTGGGAAGTAAATATGCCAAGGCAAGGTCAGGATGGCTGTCGTTTGAGAACTCATTAACTCTATATAACATGTGGTAGGGATAAGATGTATATTACAACATATCAATATAACATAATTAGTAATATCCCAACGAAAGCTTATTCATATTATTGCCACTACCTACACTGGCACAGACATGCAGTTAAAAAAATAACTAGTAATATATACACGTCCTCTTAATTTCATTATTTCAAGGAGTTAATGTAACTCCCAATGAACCAAATTTAATTCCAAATCTATCCGTACTTAGCTTGTACGATTTTCAACTTCGTCCTTCTTACCTTTCTTCTGGCTCTGCACTTCTTGGTAATCACAAAAGGTTGGCAAAATATGTATTCTGTATTGGCACTCTATGCTATAGACTATATACGTCCGTTCCTCATGTGGCTGTTTGTTTCAGGAGTAGCATAAGTCATACAGTCCTGACAGGCGTTTATATATGGTATTATATCTATAATGATGACATCATATACTGAGCCTTTTAAAATGGGGTTAAATGCATATGTATATTACCTATATTTAAAACAGCGTATTGAACTGAATTTTCACGAGGCAATGATTCGGCAACGTTAGCGCGATTTTTCGCTGATGGATAACTTTGACCCTGCCTCTACGGTGTAAGTTTTTCAAATATTTAGAACATTCTAGATTTGGTCTACATGAGATCTTTGAAACTTTCTTTGCAGTTTCATAGACTGTTTTGATTGACTTTCAAAAGATGAAAAATACTAAAAATTGCGTTGTGTTCCTGAATCGTGTCCGGTGTCTGCAGGGTTTTAAATGTACGAAGGAAATAGGCATTGAAATTTGAATTAACCCAGCCTATAATTGTTATTGTGCGATGATAAAGACAGCTTATTCCTCTTATTCTTGGCAAATTAAAGAAGTATTTTATTGTCATTGGGAAGCTGTGGAAACACAGGATTCATTTTGCGAAGTCTGATTGAAATGCTATACCACCCACCAGTTGGCAGTTATCTTGTAAAATGTACCGATCTATGTGTGAAATGCGTAATGGTTAACACCCATTGATATTTTTATTTGGTAGCGTCATGATGCTTTATAAGCTTTGAATTCCCAGAGAACCCCCCGCCTTCTGCATTTCTGCCATCTCGGGTAAGAAAAGATGTATTCAATAATAATAATAATATCGCCTATACAGGTAGCCTATATCATTTACGTGTTTGTCCTATTTGTAAACCAAATGATGTAGTGACAAATATCATTACTTTTCAAGTTGTAATGATGACAAGTTAGTAAATCTTCGAGAAAATTTCTTAAACTAGAGTTAACAGTAGCTTTAAATCGCTAGGAAAAGACGATTTCTATATTGGTACGTATGTATTACAAAATGTACAATTAACCAGAATTCCGCTGGTTTGACTGTATGTATAAGTAGTTTAATACAGGTGGATGATTCTGTATTAAATAAATTAAATATTACAACTACATATACTCTTCAATATATAAATATGTTTATCCTACCTTAACCCATACACCATGGAGCCAGAAGTTGTTACAATCATTGCTGGCACCTCTCTGTTGATATTTCAAAGACTTAGAAATCTTTTACAAGTCTCAGATTTCATCTACTGCCTACTTAGAAATGAAGTGCAAGCCGAGTTGAAAGATGCCACTTTATTTCTGCTACACACCTGGCGAAATGTTTTGTGGTTCGAAATAATGTTTATAGGCACTTACTGAAATCTCAGGAATGTCTACACTGTCTTTCTGGAATGAAATATCTTAGTTTCATACTTTCATTTGTACCAATCAAACACCGCACTGCCCACGCTTAATTCACATTTTTTTCTTATTGCATTGTATGTACTATTGTCTCTTTCGTATCCATGCACCTTTCCACCCCGCATGTAGACGGGCTATATTTACTAAACTCGCCCACAAAGGAAGACTTCTTGAACAAGAAGAATGGCAATTTCATATCTTCGCAATATTTGAAATATTTAAGTCTCCACTATGACCCGAATTATCTCTGAAACGTGTGATCCGGTATAAATACAAAACAAAGCACGTAGCTAAAATATAGCCTAATAGGGACACATAACACCATATCATGCAGTTGCTTTGACAAAAGAAACTTGGATAAACAAGCATTCAATTAAAGGAATTATTTTCGTTATTTCGTCAGCACTGAGACTTGTTTCAAAGGAAACTTTATATTGTAATTGACTGTTGCTTCAGCTCATGACAGACAATGCTTACCTGTATAATATGTCTTTACTTCAATTTATTGTCCTAGATATATCTCAAACGCCCACACGGCAAGAGCTGCTAATAATATGACAGTGTTTTTTTATAAATAATGCTGTCGAAATGTACAACATATTATATTCGATGCTTAGTATATCAAAGAACGTGCCACTTATAGGTCCAGACATACACACTACGAATCATTCCTCTTATAAAAGAAATTTCAGTGCTAACAACTTCCTTTTTAAAATCAAATTTCTTCCTTGATAGAATATTAATGATGATATAAATAGTTTCAGACAGTTAACTTAATCATGCCTGATTTACATGCTGTTCAAATGGTATATATTCGTATAAATATATAGCTCATAAATCATCATGACTCACTCAACAAAAAATTCTAACTCGTCATAAAATGACGCAAGTAGGCTATAGTTACTTATTCAAGAAATGTCATAATTTTTAACAACCTTTGTCATTGTCATTGAGCATTGTTTTGTGGGTGATATTAAAATTGTTCAGCGAATTTTTAAAGTCTGCGGAGGAGTTAGTTTTCACAGATGGTGATCAACCCCGCAGTTACCAGCGCAATTAGATCATTATGATCATGATCATTATTAATTTATAGTTTATTTCATGGCCAATATTTCAATAAAATGAATTGAGAGAGATGTATAGTTTCATTAGATAGTTATAGATCGTTAATAAAACACTTCGCACTGAGTCTAAACAACTCAATTACGTCTCTATATATATTTGCAATGAATATATAACTATGATATGTATGTATATGGATAAAATCAATAATAAAATCCACACATCAGTATTTTATAGTGTAGAAAATGAAATCTAATATAAAATTAAATTATTAATATAAAATTTGCAACTGAACAAGTACATTAAAGACATTTCTTAATTTAGAGATTGATTTGGACGCATCAGTAAAGAATGAAGGCTGATTTACACTACACAACTTTTGCCTAAAACTATGGCATGCAACCTGCTTACAACTTGAGTTGTACTGTGTAAATCAAGCACACAACTCATCTACGTTGTCGTAGGCAGGGTTGTATATGCGACAGTTTAAGGCAAACGTTAGTGTATACAGATCAGCCTTAACAGATCTGCTGCTTTGTGGTTCTTATTGTTCGCATAGTTTAGTGAAATAAATCATTGGGCAATGTTTCTCTCCCATCAAGTAGAGTGGCGATTTTCCTGTTCCTATCTACATCTCAAAATTCGACATTATATAACCTGACTGCCAAACGAAAACGAGAGCTAGTGCATGCATGAGAGTTGACAGTCACGCGAGCTTGGTTAGCTGTTGTTAATGCTTTCCCAACACTATCATGTATTTTATTGAAGTTAAAACATAGTTGGAACACACATCAAACCTTTATTCTGTCTAGAGTTTCGGAAATGTCCCCTGCATGTATAACAATTGCGTGACTGGCAACTCACATCAACTCTCAGCCTCGCTTGAGCAGGGCTCCATATACTAAAACACATCACGTTAAGGATTAAGAGAAAGTGAATGTGATTCACTATCGTTTAAACGGTGCCTGGATATATAGCAGTGTGTCATAATAATGTATTGCTATTGCAACGAGGAAACTGAAGACAAGAATGTTTGTAAGGATGCAGTGCTTGTGAATATGACATTTTCAAAACACTTAATAGTCTATGGATAATATGCCGGACATTAAACATCTCAAGCAGTGAATATACCAGAAGTGTGATATAACTGCTTTCATTGCCAAAACAGTACTTAAAATGTAAACCATCGCTCTATATGTATGTGCCTTTCCTGACTTAACTTTAACAAATTCAGTTGAGTCATATATTACCTGAGAATTATACACTGCTCACTAGCGCTGAATGTTCTTTCCGTCATGTGGTGTATAATGTACATTGAATGGCCTGTAGCTGTTATATTGTATCGTGTCCAACACAGACACTCATTGTGTGTACCGTCCAGACGGTGTTACACAAAAAGCTCGGTACGAGATTACTTTGAGATGAGCTTTATATTTCAAATGAACTAGCCGTTGTTCAAATGTCTCTCTTAGTGTCACAACGTCATGTACAAAATCGTTTCAAATGCCACGTTTAAAATGTACAAGCTTGATCAATTCAACCAGCTATTGTTCATTGTACTTACATTTAAGCTGCTATTTTTGCCTTTCACTTTCCACTAAACACTGTAGAGGTTCTCTCTCAATGTTAGAATGAAATTTCATGCAAAAATCACATGATGCTACGCTACTTTGAAATGTACAAACTTGATCAATTCAACTGTTGTTCGTTGTACAGTTTGTACTCACCTGCTATATATTTGTAGCCTTTCACTTGCTAAGAACCGCGATACACACCCTCTCTTCTCGCAGAATGCTTTTCAAACCGAAACAAGACTTGTGTCCACAAGAGATCAGGAGTTCGAGCTGTTGTTTTTACTTGTTTTCGAACAATAAATGAAGCAGTGAAATTTTGTTAGAACTCGTGACTTTGTGACAATTATTGGCAACGATACCGTTGGCTTTTTACCAAAATCCGCTCTCCAATGTTTTCACACAAAGTATATATGGCGGTCTCTTACATTGCCAACACCGCATATTCAAAACACTTTATCCCAATCAAACATGGTGTTCTTAACAATGTCGGTCATAAGAGAAAAGTAATTAAAGTTTATGCTCGTATTCTAATACAAGAAATGATCCAGAAAACGCCCCGAGGTTATCAGTTGGTAGCACGGTTAATAAAGGTCGTAGACAAACAACGATTTTAATTTGATATTAATTTTGAGTTTAAGTTTAATTAATACAAATCCTTGAGGAATGTGCGTTTATTTGAAGATGTTATATTGGGATATTGCTCTTTTTGCTTATAGCAGTACCATATTTTATTTTAACATCGTATTTATTGTATATTGTACAAAAAGTATTTCAAGCTTTAAATAAGGGTGTGCGAAGTTACATTTTTTTATAGCATAGTTGTACATATGAACGATGTGAACAAATTTCTTTTATACGCAATAATGGTTCAAGCACCTTATCGCGGTACTAAAAACGTGACTACCTTGTTAAACACCTTATCCACGTAAAGACAATAATGTTTCGAACAATCGCGAACTAATAGAGCCACTGACTTGACCTTTTATATTTGAATGCTGCTTTGGAAACTACGTAAATGTATGCTTGATGCGTGTTTATGCGATAAAAACATATTCTTTGAATGGGTTTTTTGTGCTGTAGTGCTTATATTGAACGTTATTGTAGTTTATATACATCATTAAATCAATATAACAGGGTGTATGTCCATGGGCTATATGTCTATACAAATCACGCGCTTTTTAATTCCTCCTGTCGGTAAAACATCGCCCCGAGTTTTTGGACGTTTTAAAACCAACTCAGCTACACACACTCCATTTGTCGACGGCGCATTTAATCCGGTTTCCTCCTGCGGTTGCGATAATACTGGACCAAAGGCGATCCTAATTAATCCAGTTTACAACCGTGGTATAGAGCTTTCCAGTATAAATAAAGTTAGTTAGTTTATACATCACTGTTGCTTTAATATAACGCCCTCCACCCCACCCTATAACTAAGACTAAGTGTTTTTTCATAGTTTCATTGCAATTCTCTATTGTGAAAACCTTTTAATTGTATACACCTACTCAGGTCAATATTAACCCTGCAGTCAGCAGTGTTGGCGGTTAAAAGCCTATCGCTATGTCATGTTATGTTATTGTATATTGAAACAAAGACACAGCATTTACCATGGACATTAATGCATATTTGTAAACACTCCCTGCCCACGCTATGTTTACAGCAGCTCTTGTTTTCGCGGTGAATTTGTAACGCAGACTTGCAGTAATCCTTAATGATTGTTTTTACGTCATTCATGATTTAAATTAGGTTTGCATTTACAAAACACATTGGAACTTCTCACGAAACTAGAGTATGGTTTTCGCTCTCATTCAGAAAAATATAACGAACATGAAATGTTGAAATAAATCGATTCTGTATATTTGCTCGTGTTATCGAGTCTTCTGGTTTACAGTACGCCATAACACCCTTGTTTTTGCGTGCAAGCGATGGCGTGCGTGGTTGTTTTTGAACTAATGAATAAGTATTTCCGACGTAAACTTTGTACAAAACAAAACCATCAAATTGAACAGTCAATAAAAATCGTCGTGTAAATTAATTATTCCAACGCACGTAAGGGCATGCAGGTTCGTTCATATAGCCATACGGGAGGAAACAAATGTGTGTGTGTGGGGGTGGGGAGGGGGGGGGCAAATATTTGCCAGGTCTTCATGAAATTATCCGACCAAAATATTGGAAGTTGCAGTATATGGAATTCTCGAGTTCAGATGCTTTGAAATTCAGCTAGGATGCGCAAAATCGTGCGAATTTAGCGCGCGCAAATCTAAATACATATATTCATGCATCCACCATTCCCATACGTTGCTATTTAGCCTGCGTAGCAGTCGCTTTATTTTATTGTCGGTTTTGAGGATTTTTGAATATATGGCGAGTTAGAAAAATGGACGAAGAAAAAAAGGGCGAAGAATATTCAAAAATCCTCAAAACCTACAATAATAAAATAAAGCGACTGCTACGCAGGCTAGTTGCTATTTTGATGAGACGTTTTCGCATTTTTGGTAAAGGACTCCATGTTTTAATCCATGTCTTGCTCCGTGCTCATTCCCTGAAGCGCACACGCAATGTCATAAATACCAAAATACCTAAGAACTGTGTATACGTGCTTTAATAGTTAGAGTTATTTCGAAATCTAGTATACAAAAATAACAGCGACCGGTAATGAGAGCTTATTTCGTCAAAAATATTTTCCCCAGCTGGTACTTATCGTATGCTTGCTGATGGCTAGCCGTGATAACTGCGTGAGCGCATGTGTGCTCGAAGTATAATTATAGCAACAATAACTACATCAGTTCTGCAACCAAGCTTGGTTGGACTTTGGACATATTGCGCAAATTAGCTATTCTTGACAATATGTAATGACGCAGATTTCTTGTTTGTGCAAACGTGTAGGTTGCAAAAAGTTTCCAAATCTCAGACTGAATTCTTTCCGATAAAAATGGTTGTCTAAATGGCAAATTTCAGGCTGTATAGGTTCTTAAGCTGCCAGGTTCTTTTATTTAATAACAATAACTAGAAAATGTAGTGACAAGAGAAGAAAACAGAAACTAAATTCCAATTGATATCCTGATGGATAACGAGACGTACTAAGACAATTGTGCACGAACATATCACAGACTACATGCAACTTAAATATGGGACGTTACTGTATGTTGGCAACTGAACAGTCTAGGAGTACAACGTCTAGGAGTACAACTGTATACAACTAATACAAGATTTGTACGTTGCGCACAACAGATCGTAATGACGACAACAAATGATGGCGCTGCGCAAATGATATGAATGAAATCTGTGCTTCTCAAGTGAGTGCCAGACTGACTGGGCGAAACAAAGGACAATTGTAGCCTGCATGCAGTGTTATTACTGTAATACATGTTGACACGAGGTCAATGTCAATATCACCCTGAATAGCTCATGAGTCTGAATATTAATCAATGTCTAGACTACCTAGATGCATGTGTTACAGTTCACGTCGAGGGCATATACCTAGAAGCTTCTATGGAAGATCATTTCGTACAACTGCACCGAATTCGCACAGTTCTCGCTGTTGTTGTCAGTGATGAAACCGCAGATTGGAGCTTATATACTAATCCTACTGAGTGTTAGATTTCATGAAACTTGTGCTTGTCACCAAACGACACGATAATGGCATTCAGTAAATTACTTAAAACAGCTTTGCATATGTAAGAGATTAGGTTTCGTCGAAATTTTAAAATTTCGATGCCAATCAGCAATCCAGCTATACACAACACTGATTATAAATCATTTTCATAATTATGCCATGCGGTTTTCAAGAGCGTCTCGTGGGTGTATGAGCCATTACACGCTTTCATTGCACACGAAATAAGTTCAAATAACGTCATATTATATAAATAATGCTGTTTGAATATTGCCACGCAGTGTGTTTATTTTGCCAGTGTTGCGCCATATTTGTACAATTACACAATTTTATGTACAATCACACCTAATTTTGCAGAGTCATGTGACACAGCATGGATTTTGCAATGACCATGCAATGTAATTCTATAACTATAAGATCAAATTTTGCATTTGTTTTATACGGTTAAATTCGATAAGAATTTCTATATATTTTAATAATATTATTTTGGAATTGTTTAAATGCTGTCCATGTTAAATGCCACTACTATTTCACCCTTATTGAGTAATTCACATATGATGTACCACCATATAAATGTAGTTATGTATAGTGAACAGTAAAATAAGGGGGTCAATATCAATAATTATTGATCTAGGAAACATTGTCTACTCCGTGTAATTGAGGAATGCTACAACGTTTAAAGAAACGATATTATGTGACGATTTCATCTTTCAAATGACAAAGAATATTTTTGGTATGGCATACTAATTTGAAAGCGAATATCAACTTAATCTGATTGTGATACCATGTCGTTATAAATATAGCCACCAAATCCTGAAATACATTGACGCAGCGACAATGAATTACCACAAACATCACATCTACATTGAATTCCGTCTATACTGTGATGATTTGCCCTTGAGTTGACCGATATATGAAATACTTTTGCTATGTCAATGGTAATTTGAAAGCCAATATTAACCAATCTGATACTCTCCGAATGTGATTAGCTCGGACGAGAATGTTCCAAAGCACATATCTCAAGCGATATCTCACCGCGTCTGAAGTTCTATTTGAGAGTTCCGGACATTCTTTGTGGCCCGGCAAAATGAGGCGCACAAACAAACAGGAACCAAACGCGTGTTGTAATCTAAAGCCTTACCCTTATGACGCAAATACAACAAAGCAAAATTTGGGAATCTTCAATTTTGCTTCCGAATTTTCCACTATACTTCCGCTTCCTTGTCGGGAAACTTGGCAAGATACCAAATAACTGCACATCCGAGTGGAATATTGAAACGACGAAGAAACAGTTGCGGCAAAGAATAAACGATTTTATCAAGGTTGAAATACATCGATACAGTTAACACCTTACGTCATTATATCTTTGCATGCAAATTGATGTGGGCTAGGTCATATTAGAAGCCACAGACCAAATCAATTTCATGAAGACTGTGATTGACCGTGATACGCTCACAATTCACAAATATAACTCACGTTATTACGTTTTTGCATGGAATTATAAATGTGCGCTAAGTCAGAATGATGTGGGCGCTTTTTGGAATTCGCCAAAGGCATATAGACATATGTTTAGGAATTAAAACCTCTTTTATGTTTAAGAATTAAAACCTCTTTTAACTAGGATGCTGGCTAATGCTTTGTCATTTTGTATCCAATCGAAATATCATTACTTTTTTATAGTACAGAGCTAAAAATCTCACCAGATAAATAGTTAATATAAACACTTCACTTTAGTCAACTAAATTGAGTATGCATGAATGAATGACGCATCGGTTTTACTTTAATACATACCACTCGATACGACTAGAATCATGTTTAAATCTTACTTCCTCACACCAACGTTTCCAGTCTTGTTGTTATATATGTGTGCAGTCAGTGTTATAAATTTTCACGTTTTTGCGATAAAACTGACCAACTTTTTGAATGCGAATTAAAATTTAATTGTCCTTATCGGAAAATATTTTAGGGAAGAACGACATACATTGTTCTTTAATTAAAAAGATCTGGTATTCTCTTGGAAATTTTTTGGGAAATAATTTTTGGGAGTGTATTTCATTTTAAATCCTTATTTCATTTTAAGAATATTGCACAATTGCACCATGCCCATGGGAAGTATTTTTCGTGAATATCTAAATAACTTCACCCGAGGTTAAGCAAATATTGAAGTGCCTAATCAATGTATATGTACATGCATGGTAAAAGGAATGTCGTTTAAACACACACACTTATCTAGAAAGCTTGCTACTTCAAGTGCTCTGGAAAAAAGTGACGCAACTACATCCGTAGTATTCGAGTGAAGACTTGAGTTTTAGGAATCTTGATTATTGTTGTAAACTATATAGTATAATCTATGTTGGAATGGATTCTGAGACTTCTCGAATGTTCCATTCACAACAAACAATTCTCTCTACTCAATATCTACTCTGTACTCAATAACTTTAATGGATTTCGCTATACTTCTAGCCTGCTTTTAGTTTCATAAACTGGATGAAGTGGCGTTCTAGAGATCGTTCTATACAAGATATCGAGACAACGGATTTTTCGTAGAGATTTTATATCATAAGTGAAATGAAATTATTGAGTTTTTCATCTCTGATCAATGATCCCAGTTAATCTTTGTAAGTAATTCTTAAGTTCCATACCTTAAATGGTTCGTGGGTGATTCGTGTTCTGTATGCACCATACTTGCTTCATGTCTGAAATGCATATTCTCTGATGGTACTTCAGGGTCACTGCTATGACCGTTTTCGTGACTTGAATTTCTCCTGGCTTGAATAGCTTCAGGACTGCCTTCTCGACTGCTGTTGCTTCGATCCTCTCTGGATTGCTGACGTGACGAGGTTAAAACTATATAGCTTTCTCGTTCTACCATTCCTCTTGGCTCTCTGCTTGACTCTTCAAATTGCTCGCTAGTGAGTGGGAAAAAATTATGTGAGTCTGGGGCTATACCGAGTCTTTTTATATACCTCTCACTCTCTCAGTTATTAATATTAATGGTTAATGTGACAGCGTCATCCACCCGCACGGCGTAGGAGTTGCGATGCCACTCGCTATAAGCGCTTGCATAATAACATAATGATACGTGCTGGGTCTTGTTCTATCTGGTGGACGCAGAAAGTGGTTTTGTAACTAAATGTGTGCCGTAGCGTGCAACATGCAAGGATTGTAATCTAACAGATACTCATCACTCAATTGCGTCTATTGTCCATTGACAAGTACGTTGCGAAATCTTGCACAGTAGTTATAAATAGTCCATTGTGTTCTTTTCGTCTCAGTAATTACATTTCATACTGTAGTGCGCTCTTGCCGACATGCAAACTAGTCGACCAGTGAGATGTAATCGCTCGATTCCATACATTTCTTGATAAATTATGTACGTTTCGTAAAGTTTAGGCCTTCCTAGGATGGGTTTATGTGAAAGAATTTGATGCAAAGCTTGTGAGTTAGTGTAAATTTGTATAAGTGATTACACAGTGTGACAGCATATGGAATAAACGCGGAGTGTGAAATCTGGAGTAAAATCATGTAGGCAGATTCATTTGACCATGAACTGTATATTTGAGCGCATCTGTAAAACTGAGCGCATCTTAAAGTTGTAGGGTAAGCGAAGACCTTCCCGAAACGTCGAAGTTTTGCTCATATTTTTCAGGTATATAGCTGTAAATCCTTTCCCACCACAGCAATCCAGAATCATGCACATATATCGTACAGAATGTGTATTGCTTTACAAAATGTCGGCCAGTGTACCCTGATATAAAACGATATAGAGCAAATGTAGGACGCGATCACATACCTCAAAATCTTCACTATCATCAGTTTCACCATATACGGGGAACTTCAACCGACAGTATAATGAAGATTTTCAGGTAAACCAACCCATACTTTATTGCAATATGTATATTATGATGTAAAAGACAACAAATCATGCAATATTAAGGTGGGGGAGTTGTGAAGTCCAGTCTATCATCATGACATTAAGTTTCTGTATATTGAATTCAAAGAATCCAGGGGACGCGGTACTATTACATGTATTTTGTAAATTGAAATTTAAAGAATTAACAAACACCCACGATAAGTTTACATGCGTATGTCATGGGAAAGGTTTCAAAACTATTACCCAATCCTTATATATATTCAACTAAATCACAGTTTTATTTACTTCTACCAAATAACCATTTCCTATCGAAATAAGGGTTTTTTCCCTTAATAAGTAGCTCCCCTTCTGTTCTCGCGGAAATGCCCTGCAGAGAAGGCCTGGCCATCATGGACCGACACTGCATGCATGGTTATATATATCCGTGGGGATATTGGTAGCAAGTATTGCTCTGATGTCCTCAGTGATCAAATATAACTATAGTATAATTCTAATTTTTAATCTAGCCTTTCTGTCAATTTAATATGTTTTATATTCTATGACTGTAGCAGTATTGGTAGTTCTGTTCGAATAAAGTATCTTTTAAAACAATATAGAATTGAAGTTCTTGAACCTCCTGTATTATAGTTAACGATTAGAAATTATTCTTGGCATTTATTGGAAATATATATATTTATATATTTTTATACCCAAAAGATTGAATATGTTCGACGGTAATAACGAATTATATAAAATAGCATTTAGGCTGTTAATCATTACGAAACTGTACCATCACTTAACTACAAGATAGACAGCTAGGTGTTCAGCTTTCAGGAAAAAGGCTTCAGTTACTTATCCCTGATAAAAAATGAAGTTCATGTTATGCTTTGAGTTTTTTACTTTGACTTATCGCGCATTGAAATGACACCTTCTTAGATACAACATCAAATGTAGTGATAAGGTCTGTATTCAGTTATATACGTGTTATTTCTCGTGTATGGTACCCGTAGTTTCCTTATAGTCATTATGTTATTTCTTCATAATCATCATACCACACTTGTTATTACGCTATACTCTAGTATGACGGGGTATATTATATATGTAAAATAATATTAGGCCTACGTTGGGTGGGGTATTGTGTGCTATGCAATTCATGAATCCGTTTAGTCTAGAGACTCAATGCTTGGGTTTCTAATTGTTTGACAATTCCTTTTCATTTAAGTTTATGGAGACATTTTTCCACTGTGGAACTCAGAATAAGAATAGTATATACGACTCAGTCAGATATATCATGCATGTAGACCACACTAGATGAGCCTTTATAACAACAACCACCATTAGTAATACAAAGATAAAAAAAAATTACAATTGCACTGTGTGTTTCCGGAAGACGTATATATTATATACAGCTATTTCAATTAAGGTTGCCCCCGAGCAAAGCGGAAAAGTCGAATACGAGCGCGAAAGGCTGCTGGGAATCGTTAACATTAATTTGTTAGCGATTCCCAGCAGCCTTTCCCGCTCGTATTCGACTTTTCCGCTTTGCTCGGGGGCAACCTTAATTGAAATACTGTATATGTAGGTTTCGTTCTTTGCAAAAGAGTGCTTACTATAGCAATAAATTGAAATACAACGTACGACTCAATAAACTCTGTTAGGCATCTTTATTGACTTTATTATATATACTGTTCAGTTTCGTACCATAAGATGTGGCACATGACTCATCAGATAAATTAGCCTTGGTTAAAATGAAAAAATTGGTTAAAATGAATAAATTTGAAAAAATCAATATTTAGTAAATTTATTGAAATTAGGAAATGTAGATTAAGAAAGGAAGGCGATATCATTGCTTATAGTGAAGTATATCCTTTGACATAAACCGTGTTTCAGCGCGATTCAAATGTTATGCATGCATGCATGCACGGCCCACGATATAGAAAGTATTACAAAATCCATTACAAAACTAAAACTCGGCATGCCCACTGATGTGCCCACGTCTATTTCAACATGAAACCCAGAATGTAAAATCAGCCTGTCATCACCATCGAGCACTCATTGCTTGGAATGTAATCAGAGAATTTCGTAATCGTACACGTCTACTATGAACAATGACACGATTGTGATTATCCAGACATTTTTTTAAATTCCTCACAGCTGCATGTGGGATCTAACCATATGTAATCAAAATAAAGGGAAAAAGCCGGGTTAATTTTGATTGTGGGTGTGCCTGTCGCTATATGGGCTATCGCAATATGAATTTTGGAACGAAATCTCGACACCGGATCAGAAATCTTAGAAATTTGAAAAAAAAGGTCCACTTCGTGAGATGATATCTACAATAAATATATATATATATATATAGAAAGGATTGCAATATATGGGCGGTCCATGTCTAGTTCACTGATATTAACTTTGGAAAGTGTAAGGATGGTTTGGAACGCATTGATCGTGTGTTGTAATTTTGTGTTGTACTTGTAGCTTTGTTAAAGTTTGTAACATGTCTCTATTGTTTTACAATGTCAATGTAATGTGTAGGTAGGACTTAATTTGGGACTCCTCAGTCCTGTTGTCTGCACCTTCAATCGTTTTGTTGATTGTAAAGTTTATAAATTGTTAAATTATATATATATATAATATATGACACTTATAATGTGATATACATCTTGTAATGCAGTCAATTGAAATCTTATGCACAATATATGTAATTGTATGTATACAACATAATTATTTTTGAATAATTAAAACGATGTTGATTGACATTATGGAGACGATGCTCGACATGTTAATTCACATTCTGAGATTTTATCTCACTCAATATGTGCCGGCTCTTGGAATCAAAGGATCTACTTTGTCCGCAACCATGGCGATGCTTTGATTAATGTGTCTTATGTTGTCGATCAGTATTTGGAGTTAAGAATAGAAATTTATGTAAATCAAACTAAATATCTCGAGTCAAATAAGTTAAAATGAGATGAATTTCAGCACTGTAGAGTGTACATGTTGCTGACAATGAAACCGGACATGCCGGCATTTTGTTTTTAAATTCTATTTATTTACCACCATTTGCACAATATACAGTGCCCCCCTCCCAAAAAAAAAATGCAATAGCTATATTCCATTTTTTACACATCTATCAGTTAGAATCGAAAATTCAATGTATTCAGAGATGAATTTTGAAACTATTTAGAATTATTTATTGGCCTATAGTAGAACCAATCTTATGATGAAAAATCCGACATTTCTGATATTGACAACCTATTCACTAATTATAATGTTTTCACAAAACAAAACAATTATTGAAACTCCTTTCCAATATAAAAATATCATCAGCCGAATTACAGTATTTTCGGTGACGGTGGGTAAATTTTTAAGGATGCATTGAAATAAAACTGCCCCATCATGTATTTATGTTAATTAAACTGCATTACATGTGAATGACGTGAATATATGCATGTCAGCATGTTGTACATGCACACGTTGTGATTACACAAAGAGTTGATGCTATTTATGACTTGGTTATTCAGAAAAACTATAGGGGGTAATGAGTTTTGAATTTGACGTTTTTGTATACGGCATGTTCTTAGGGTGGTTGTATAATGCGTGCGAGCACGTTTGACGTTTTTAAATGATCACACTCTTGGTCACATCACTCACATATACGCTTCCATTAGCATGTTTTTTTCTGATCCGGTTTCCTTGACCAATAAGATATTGCCTAGTGTAGAATAGTATCCATTACTAATAGAATTCTAGGAGATTTTAACGTTGTCATGATCATTTAAATGTTTCCTGTAATTAATCATGATTCAGCGAAATTTAAGCTCCTTTTAAGGTAAATGTGAAACACTTACACCGTAAGCTCTCGCTAAATTATACTTTACGCAGTGAAAACTAATTAACCGCGTTATTACATCGTCAAGTTCAAAATATGAGAATCAATTAGTAGACATCATTTCCGCTTCTTTAGTAGTGTAATCCTCAATATAATTATCATTTGATTCTTCAAGTGAGAAAACAGGTTTCGTCCTATATATAGCACATGAGTTTTCACAAAGTTTCGCAGCAACATTTTTATTCTTGACTTTCTAGCGCGGGCTGCAACCTGTTGCAGAATTAATGCCTCAGTTGATAAGTTAAAGTATTAAGTATATATGGCGCCCATGGGTCTAATTCTCGAAATAATGAAAGATGATGTTTGTGATGTTACTCTGAGTGTATATCCACACCGGCCAAGCTTGACAAATATGCCTGGCCACGGTGGGAATCGAACCTACGACCTTTGGAATACTACTAGCCCAATGCTCTGCCAACTGAGCTACGCGGTCAGGTTCGATTCCCACCGTGGCCAGGCATGTTTTTCAAACTTGCCCTGTGTGCTGTGTGGATATACACTCAGAGTAACATCACAAACATCATATTCACCTGAGTACACAACACCAACACAGAAAAAATGAAAGATGTATTGGGTTTCCTTCAGTATTATCGTACATACAAGTCAACCGGCTATTTTTAGAGTAACACTGGAAGTTTTTTTCAGAATCCTTACTATGGAAAAAGTGTGGATCTTCGCTGGAATTAGGAAATCCAGTTTTCATACTGATTGAAATTTTCTTCAGTATACTATGCGGGATTTAGTGATGCAATTACGAATTCCACAGCATGGATTTGATTATATTTTCCAGTGTAAGCCCCAGTCAAATGAGAGTTGGCGAGAGTTGGCAGTCTCGTTTTGTTACGGAGGACCGTTTCAAGCTCTAGTCTAGATTAACAAAAAGCGCTTTACTTTATTATTTTACTCTGTTTAACACCACACCAATTTATTCGTCAGCGCCGGCAACGGCAAAGTTACGCGTGTGCGCTCAATGGTTAATACTGATAAATGGGTTAATAAAATGAAGGAGTGTTCCAACTTGTCCCAACAATGTTTCAATTTGTTTGCGATCGAAACTAAAATCAAGTTGCAATTACGAGTTGTATAATAGCGTCTGAGACATTGATTGTATGCTTGTAGCACAGTCCACGCCAAACTTGGACAATGGAAGCAACAGTGCGCAACCAATTTTATGAAGAATAATCCGGAAATAATATTCCGAAAGTATAGAATTTGCCGCCAAGTAATTCGGTGATTTTGGTCATTAGAAAAATTACGTACATTCTAAACGAGTCTTGCTTTCCAAAACCAATGGCAAAGATTGCAACGTGCTCTTTCACAAATACAGCTCTTTTAATTTAGTACTGAGAGATCTTACGATCATGTAGGCGTACGGCATCAAAATAAGCCGGTTTTTTTTTACAAGATACACTTTTGCAAGTACTCGATATATAGACTTCAGTAGTTCAGTTTGTAGTCCGGTATATGTGGGACAATTCATTCATTGAAAAATATGGCTGTAATTAAAGAGCAGCGTAGTTCAGTAATCATTTTTGAGAAGGGGCCTAAGCAAAGGTTGTCATATTGTGCCATGGCAATTTTAGCCGATTTGGAGTGCTGTTTTGTGAGACAGCTTGTCTACCGAAGGATAATACTCGATTTCACTATCAATTTTACAATTTTCAATTTTCCAACATCCTGGCAATGAATCGTGAGGTGATATGTTAATTGTCAGTATACAAAGATTTTTACCCGTTCTTGTCAGAAACACACATTTCAATGTACTAGTACAGATTTTCTATTCACAACGACACAAAGTGCGGTCAAAATCACACACTTATTTTAATGCCTGGCGTACGAAATAGATGATTGCCAGTAAAAGAAGACTAATCGAGAATTGTCAATCATATGAATTTCATGGACTGTCTGTACCAGTGTATGCAGTGGCAATAAGAAGAAAGCTCCAGATTAATGATACAACTACCTGAAACTGAATACAGGGAGAACTTCGACGTGTCTAGCAAAGGCACTTCATCGGGAAGTTCGTAGTTGGCTACTTCCCAACGAATTAACGACTTCGCCGCTTGAAACGTCGAAGTTCTCCTTATATTTTTCAGGTAGTTGCATCCCTATCCGAAGCTTTCCTTTGAATTTCATACAGTTTCTTCACTTGAAATCCAGGCATCGTACACGACGTTTAGTCTGTGCTGTTGTAAACAGAGCAAAGTGAATGTCTTGTTGTGGGATTTTCTTTCCTTAAGTTGTAAGTGTCAGGCTGATTCCTTAGGTTCTTTCAAAACGATTTTGAAACAAAAATGAGTTGAAACTTCAAAACGATTTTGAAACAAAAATGAGTTGAAACTGGCTTGTTAGCCATGCAATTTGACAATGTAAATAGTATTTTGTAAATAGTTTATGTGTGCCCCCTCATGGAAATCAGCCGAAAGGTTCGGTTGGGGCCAGCGTGAGAAAATAAAGTCTATGTATGTATGTATGTATGTAATAGTGAAGCCGTCATGTGTTTGTCCTATGGTTGTACATCATAAGGTTTCTACTAATTTGGCATGAGACATGTCGCCTTTTCCCCATGCATTTCATACTGCACGTAGTGTTGTTGTTTTTAAGCAAGTACAACTGTTTCTAGAATGCGAGATGATCTCATGCTATACCACCCATCGTGTGCATTTAAGTATACATCGTGGGAAAATCTTCCCAGTGAACTACATGTATATAACTGGAGTGAAAAGTCGAATCCAGAAAATGAAGGCAAGATGACCAAGAGTTCTTGGACGTCAGTTCCACTCCCTTTGTACTATTTTTGTCTGCGCGGTAAACACGAAGAAGTGTGCAGAAATGTTTTGCTCCAGACATATAGAGGTCACCGCACTAAGCATACAGATCAGATGGTGTTCAACCGAGTGTTCAACTTTATATCAGAGTGAATTATTTTGTGATTAAAAAGAAATAAAAGAGTCATTTAGTTAAATTTCTTATTTGTGCTATAACACCTCTAATATATAGAGGATATTACACGGCGGCGCGAGTAATGTTCTGTTTATTATATATATATAGTCCCAAGCAAAAAATTGTGAAATTTCACGACGTGATCGATATCTTCACCAGTGAAGACATGGAAAATATCTCACTGTATATTTTTTAGTATCTCACTCTCTTCTGTATAATAAAGAAGCATATATACAACGAAACTTCTGAAATTTTCAATTGAATATATGTAATGGCTAAAAGTTCGTAACAATAAATACATTGAATGTTTGTATGTTTTTTTATACAAACCTCTTGATATTGAAGATTGAATTCGGTGCTCAACGCTGCCACGGTATCCGAGGACCTTGTCTTTACGTCTTCAGTATAGTAGCATTAAATTGTACCGATATTAAGTAAGATTTCTTATCTCCAATAAGCTGGTTTTTATCAGGTTCTTATAGCAGAAAATATTAATGGTTTTGAGTCTTCCTCACAGGAACTCTTCATATATATACAGACTTCTTATAATGAGGAACTATGCATTATATACAGGAAGATAAAACTTAATTATATTTTTTTCAGTCTTGGAACGTAATTTGATTTATCTTTACTGTTCATTCAGACAAGTATAAACTACGTGGGAATAGAAAAAATGAGTTGCCTTAGAGATAGGAAAACATTTACTACAATTTAACTGACAGGAACTATTGAAAGCCCAATAGTTTATAAAGTTTCCGGGTGAAGTAAGATTTAAAGTATAACTACATTACTTTCGCTTGTGTTTTGAGAAACACTATATATAGACTGAGACTTTAAGTCTCAAGACTCAATATATGCGCTCAATTTAAAAGTTTTAATACCCTTTAGTCCCTTTCAATCTTTATATTCATTAATTTTTTTAGATTCCTTTTTTGGGTGAGTCAGTTAGTAACCTTGGTTGTACTTGGATGTCTTCTGTCTGAAGTGTACACTTAATTGCGTGATATTATCCATGTCGCTGCACTCAATATTACCGGTATGTGTTTTTTATCTTACATACTGTGTTATTGTTTGCGTTGTAATGGAAACATAAAACAAACAACAATTAGATTAATGTTATTTGTTTCTGCCCGTAGACGACGTAACCAAACACTCCAAGTAGTTTTCCAGAAACGTGACAATTTCACGTAAACAACCTTATTCCTTGCCACACCTATAGCACGCGTTTGCCGGTCGTGTAATGTTTCAACAGAAATACAATACTCTCCCCTAAAAGGTTTTTTTTTTCAAACCAATTACATACAATATCATGATACTATAATTATGGGAACGGCTTAATGTAAAACGGTGTTTATTACGCAAAGCTATATTTGGATTGTTGAAACTTTAAATTATAATTGTACAAATTGGTTGTTAGTCTTCCCCAAAGGAACTTTCCGTCTATACTGTCTTCGTTAATCAAAGTTGAAAATTATAGATCGATGGACTAGATGTTCTCCGGAAGAGACTTAATGACGACGTTGCTTGGACGCAGAGTACATCGTCCTGTAGCAGCTAATGTTTGCCCTCCTCACAAATCACTTGGATAAATATTCCGGTGCTATCCCACTTAGGCATGGAAACTGTTCTAACGCCAAAAGATTTTTTCATTCTTCGAATATACATGTCATAGTTGAGAAGTTCTGACGGGTAACGACATCAGATTCAACAGATTATCAAACTTGTATTTTTAAGCATGCTCAACTAGAAGATTACTTGTCTCCTAATAATGACTTATCTTTCTTTTCTTCAAATGAAAAAAATAGTTTAAAAGCAACTCAGTTTTATCTACGTATATGTAACATGATCTATATGCTTGCTCATAGTGATTATAGTTTATTTTATCTAATTCTGGTGGAGAATTTAGCAAAGGAAACGGAGTTAAGTTTAAACAAAAGATTAAGAAACAAGTTAAAACAAAAGAGTACACTCTCTACCGATACGTACCAACTACAATTCGTTCTCTTCGCGTTCCGGTCAGGTCATCAGCGTCAATGTGTTTAGTGGAAATTGAAAATCTAAAATCTTTATATAATGTACTATATCATATATCATACATTTTTTAAATGCTTCCAGAATAGTCGTCATTGTCGGCTGAGTACGATTTTTTACTATCATTCATTACACCTCAGGGAACAACAATATAGTTGCCAAGGCCAGGATATTTAATTACTCGAATGCATTGTTCTGATAATTAAATTGTTTCCAGTGGACAAACAAAAGACAAAGAATTTCTGATATTCTGGTCCGAGAATGTGGGAGTTATTGATAAGTTTTCCGGAAATGGGACTCTTCTATGTATAGATGTTTGTTGCTGCGCTACTATACGCTTTGTATATCGCAGCAGGAAATTGGGCGATGGCGATGAAATCATATTTAGTAACGATTGTGTGCAAACAATAGTAGGTTCGCCTTTAATACAAACGGAATTCAACACAACAGTCGGCGATCGGCCATTAGAGAATTTGGCAACCAATACCGGCAACATCAGAAAACACAATTACTCGCATTTTTGTATTCGAGCCAAAGAATACATTACTTAACTTTATTTGCCTCTTAAAAGTACTTATCATTCTTTACAAACAAGCCGAATATAGCAATAGTCAGTGAAATCACAGAAAACATACCACACGGCTATAGAACCTTTGTTTTCGTCATTGAGTCGCTTGAATTTAACTGGAAGATTTTCGGAAGATTTCTTCACATACATATTTCTTAAGATGTACTGACGAAGTACCTTCTCTTGAAACGGCAAGAAGTACATGTTTTTTTTCAAAAGAAGTGGTTGTCGAGAAATCTTCAACCAATTTCTTATTGGTCGCCGTCGCCAACGTTGGACCCCCACAGATTATAACTTGAAGTCCAGTTTGGTATGCGAGGACTCAGACTGCCTGCTTTAAGACCAATCTCGTTCCCAGAGTATGCCTGTTCGCGGGTTGCATGGCACTACCTAACCCGCGAACTCTGGGAACGAGATTGGTTTAAGACTTCTTTTCAGCCTTGTTCCCAGGTCTCTTTGTAGAAAGGCGCGCGCTCAGCCACTGATCTGTATATAACAGCTGAGCGCGATTTCCTCTTGCGCGTTCCTTTTTAAGTGCCTGGGCTGACTGATTTAAATTAAAGAAAAATGTAACAAATCTGTTTCCTTTTGCGTCTGCGTGTCTTTTGCCCAGTGGTTATATTACCCAATATGAATATGAATGGAAGATTGCCTCGCCAATTCTGTATTACTTTCGAACTCGGGAGAATTCGTCATTACATAACTTTGTTTCTATGTTTCCTTAATTTGGACATGGAATTTATCCAAACTTGTTCATAGGATGAAAATTGTAGTAAAAACTACCGGGATTCGTGATAGTTTCGGAAGCAAGTAATTTCATTTCAAGAAATAACACTGAGATGCATGGTATTTGTGATTCGATATTTGCGTGATTCCAGGAACACGAGATTAGCGACAATAATCTGGGATTCACGTCATACGCTGGCTGCGATTAATTTCGTTGTGCGACAAAACCATTGATAAAATTTTAAATCCAGGAACACGAGATTAGCGACAATAATCTGGGAGTCACGTCATACGCTGGCTGCGATTAATTTCGTTGTGCGACAAAACCATTGATAAAATTTTAAATACTGGAGACAACGTGTCCTTGTGTTCTTTGAATTGATTCAAATCTGCTTTTGTCGCACAACGAAATTAATCGCAGCCAGCGTATGACGTGAGTCCCAGATTATTGTCCCTAATCTCGTCTTCCTGGAACTGAAACATCACGCAAATACTGTAATCACAAGTACCGGCGTCTGTTAACTTTTTTTTTAAATCCGAAGGTTCTGTTTACATTTTACATTTAAAGTTAGGCATTATTCAATCAAAATATTAGTTAGTTTTTACCGCGCAGAAAAGATTTTTAAACAAATCATTTTCATTCAGGAATTGGCATGCATGACGTTTAAAAAGTCAATGCATTCATCATCTTTAACACTTCACGTGTGAAGCATCACTTAGATAATCTGCTTATTGTTAATGCGTGAGTATGGTGGTAATTCCTGTTGCCTTTTCGCTCAGTTTTCAGGTTAAAAGTTCACAAAGTTAGTGAAAGATCACAATACAACCTTCTGAAAATTACGTCATTTTGTATATAAGCTACAGCCTCGTTTTCGTGTATGTCATAATGTCTTAATCACGAAAACGAGGCTGTATGGGCAAGATGACGTACTTCTCGGAAGGGTGTATTATACAATATTTTTAGCTAGTCTTATGCTGAAAAAATCTTGTAGTTGTATAACTGCGCAGTTTCATTTCAAAGTTTTCATTCATTACTGTAAAACATCCGATACTCTTTGACTGAAGGCCGACCTTGTTTTTTGAAACGACCTTGCCTTCTTCCGCACGTTTCATGAACAAATGACGCAAATGAAAATAACGGTTGTTTAAACTGACCAATCACATCTATAGTTACTGTATCATTAAGTCCTTGCAACGCGGAATTAGCTCAGTCTATATATAATTATAGTATTTCAACTCTGAAACACGTTTTTATAATCACGTAGCGATATTTATATGCATACATTATATCAGTCTTAAAGAAGAGAAAGAATTTCTTTCACGCTTTTGTAAGAAGCTTAATAGTGCGACGATAACACTACAACTGCGTTACGAGACAGACTGATGCACTACTTGAAAAAATAAGCAGAAGTTGCAGAACTTTGTCGTTTCGTCAGGCATTAGTAATTCCTGACCGACAAATTAGGCCTTCGCTCGAGACGTCGACCTTCTCAGCTTGGTGTTTATCAAGTATTGAGTTGTATTTCTGTCACGCCTCAGCTGTTTCTAAAAGTACAGATATACTAACACAAAAGCAACATATCAATAATTGTGCAGTAGTTTTTAGTCAGTTGTCAATTCAATAATGTCATTTTCCAAACAATTTGTACACTCGTGTTTTGTATCGTTGTCAAGTAAATATGCCCACGCTGCAATGTCACGTTTTAAATACGAGTCTCAATATAGGCCTACTCTTGGCCTTATTTATGTGTATATTAATGTACATAATATTCACGTGTGCATTACCCGTTATAAAATTCACTTTCTTAAATTGTACAATTCAGCCTTGACACTAGTGTATATAATATATATACAGTATATCTAATCAATTTTTCACACTTACCTTTGCAATGACATAATTTCTTCCCTTGCAATAGATGCTTTCGTCGTTACAAACGTTGTTTCTACGTGATCCAAAGTGTTTAACTTATAAGTACAGGTCACGTTTTCTATACTTGTTTTGCTAGTATTTAACTGGTTCACATTTTGCTGATGTCATATATACATATCGGTCCACATGCATTAATGTGGTCAAGTGTTAATCACGCTTATTCAACAAATATTCCCGACAAATACTGCTTATATTTGCTTGGAATTTACTGTCACGATGTATATCTTGTGGTCAGCTTCTGAGCTGGCACAATGTGGGCGCATTTCCTGGCAAAATGAAAATAGGACATATTTTGTTCTTCGTTTGAGCTTTTTGCGTTCCTTTACTGAATGTGAAATAAAGCACTGGTTCATCTCACTTTAATAAATAATAATAATAATAATAATATTTATTCAGGAGGCTCCACTCACCGAAGTGTTTCAGGGAGGTCCTGTAATATATATCTATATTATACATGGTAAACTATAGTATGCTTATTTATTTATTATTTATTTTCACTTTTATTTTCATAAAATCTTGACTTTATTTCGGACGCTTGCAAAATTCTCAATTTCTTAAAATTACGGTCAAGAAATGCACCGGGCACGTCTGTAATGTATTTAAACATGCGTTTATAGCGGAAGAAATTTTTTCTGACCGCTATCAACAGGGTGTATGGGAAATGGAATGTGAAGCCCGGATGAATTAGAATGAGAGTGCACTACGTGAGAGTCACGCGAGCTTGGTTAGCTGTTCTTAATGTTTTCCCAACACTATCATGTATTCTATTGAAGTTAAAACATAGTTGGAACACCCATCACACCTTTATTTTGTTCATCTAGAGTTTGAAATGTCCCCCGTAACGTGACTGTCTACTCTCATCCACTCTCATTTACTCTCATTTACTCTCAACCTCGTTTGATCGCGAAGAATTGTAGCCTGCGTTGCCGGCGTTTTATGAGGGCTCATAAAACGCCGGCAACGCAGGCTAGAAGAATTGCTTCCAACGAAATCTGTCGGTGAGATCTGTTGCAGACCTTCTCTTGCCTCCTATGAAAACATGGAGGAAAGAAGTGTTCCCATGTACACAAATTTCTTCCTCATCACATCTTGATTTGAATAAAAAACTTCCCATATACTGCATGTGAAACCAGTGGTGGCGCCAGCCTTTTAAAAGTGGGGTGGATTTTCGAGCGGCAAAGGCGCGAGGAACTTCTAGGGGGTCCGGGGGCATGCCCCCCCGGAAAATTTTTGAAATCTAGACTCCCTGAAAAACGATTTCCTGCATTTTCAGGGTAAGATTATACAGAATTCCGAAGATTATAAAGTGAACAAATCACACGATATTTTCATGATTATATACGTATATATAAAAACTGACTTTACTTTGATGTGAAAATTGAAGTCAACATAATTTTATTATTAAATATATTAACCCATTATGGTTTCCTTCGGCGGTCGAAATCAGCGCCTGTACTATGCTAATGGTAAATACCGCATATATGAAATAATGAAATGGTCTTTTGTCAAAAGTAAATCTTTTAATACCGGTTTTTATTCACATAACTGGACTGATGTCACATACGTACCCCCCTCCCCCCATTTTTCTCACCGGATTTGGACAAATTAGAAAATTGACCTTGAAGAGAACTGGGGGGCCGTGTCCTCCCCAGTCCTCCCCGTGGCGCCGCCACTGTGTGAAACGATGTTTTATAGGTGACAGTAAATATGGTGTTGAGTGGCATCATGGAAAACACCATTCACCAATGAGTTTTTCAAATTGCACGAGTCATTGGAAAACTTACGAGAGTTTTTTCAAATGGACGAAAGACTATACTATTACTGAATTACACATGAAAAAATTATGCAGAACCTAATTCAGTGACTTGCACTCTTAGCCAATGGAGTAATTATATTATTAGGTTTCTACAGAGCTTATACTCATTGCGTAAATATTAGTAAGCATGTCAGCATGACGAATCAACTGAGTCATGATATGTACAACATCTGCATTTGCCAGCTTTTAGTAATCTTAGAATTTCAGCGTTTTAGTGTGAAGAAGAGTGAAGTCCCATTAATCCTTATGTTTCTCTCATCTATACTGTAGGCATTGTATAATATAGCATAACCTGTGGGCCAGCTGGAAGCTTCCATCTTCCCAAAGAATGCAAAATAACAAATGCGCAATCAATTCAAGTGTTTGGAAGTCAATAACTTTTTTTTTTGAATTTCTAATACGCATTTGGGTCCTGAACGTCAATCCTTGACCTTGACAAATTACGTTGCCAAGTAACATCTTGTACATTCACACACGCCCACTCACGATATGAAAAGTTCCTATCAATCTGGTCTTAAGAATCGAAGATTTTTAATGCGTCGATCAATGCCGTTTTTCAATCAAAAAGACTGGAACAAATCTATCAGTCGATTGAAAATTGAAAGTTTCGCTACGCCAAAAATGATAGATTGTAAAACTTTACAAGATTGTCAATGTCGTGAACTTGACCTTCTTTGAATAGTTTATTATTAACATGTACTTGATTGGCATCGTGACGATGTAAAGACGATGTATGAATCAATATTCGCACGTACAGCCCTGAGGTATATAGCCTGTTTTGCATACGGAAATACTGGAACGGTTTTTAAACTATTTTAAATTTTGTATGATGATTTATGATGACGATGAAATATTAAGGTGTTTACGCATGTAAGAGGGAGACGTCAGGACGACGGCTAAAAAACTGTTTGAAATAAATGATTGTATGGCAATCATGTATTTATTTTCGTATGAATTTAAAATAGTTTCCAATAAGTAAAACAGAGCTTTAACCTTCAGAGAAATGTTCATCAACTCTGCAAGAAAAACCATGTGTCACGGCTTGAAATGCTTGAGTACCATATGAGACGTGAAATATGCATTTTTCTGTCGTCAATAGAGATTGGACGACGTCTGAAAACCCTGCTAGACTTTTAATTATTTCTTTTGTGCTATAGGATTAATGTCACTATTGATGGCCGTCATCTTGACGTCGCCTTCTTACGTACGTAAACTCCCTAATGCGGAGCTCAGTTTCTTCCTAAGCGTTCTCAGAAACGCCTTCGTATAGAATTACTGGATTAAGTTTCCCAATTCCATATGACATCTTATAAATTACTGGATTAAATTACAGACTTTGAGGAATTAAACCAATGAAGATGTGAATCAATGCAAGACAATGTAAATTTCCGACTATTTCAAAGTTACCATCGCCTTAATCACATAACCTGAGATCAGGCTCTATTTTGCAAATGCCTGATCGCAGGTTAATAATCACACATCCACGATTCCCGATGATTGCATTTTACAGTTTCAAAAACTCGTCTTGTTCTAAACCATATCTTGAGTTAATTTCAAGATGATATTATTCTTTGGTATCATGGCTCGTTACAAATTTTTTAACATAATTTATTTAGATTTTGTCAAGACCAAAATATGTGTGGATGATGAAGTTGTTTCGTGCAGTGTGACATTTCTAACGTGAGGTAGGAATATTTGCTCGCATACTGTACTGTTGAAGTCCAATAACGTTCATCGAATTCCAAAAATTCCAAGTTCCAGAAATACGTTTGAGTTTCAAGTCCACGTACGCGGATTTTTGCACGAACTACCGTAGTGCTAATATTTTTGTGGTCTTGTTATGTGCGCGTGTTGATGTAATACTCTTAAAAATTGGATAAGCTCATTAATTGGCACCTAATTACACGTAATGCAATTAGCAATTCCCCTCAATTAGTAAAATTATCTGGCATTAGACACAGGAAAATAACAAATTAGGGCGCATTAGAACAAATTATGGTTAAATCGCGTATAACGAAATTGAAAAATCGACTGTCGTTAGACAAAGGTATCAATAAATAGCAAAATTGTTTAGTTTAGTTTGGTAAGACATAGACAAATAATCTGGCAAACCAATGTCCGTGCAGCTGTTTCTCTAGACGAGTAAAGTCGTCTTCATTAGACAGAGTAAAATAACAAGATTAAGGTGCATTGCCAGGGCACATGTGGCTTGCTTGGTTTATGTCCGCGCGCCAAGTGGGTTAAAACGGAATTGGAATTGCTGGTTGCTGGTTGAAAGAAGCTAGTGTACTAATCCATTGAAAATTAAAAATTTTGCTGCAGAATCGTTACGATTATCAGTTTTTAATACGAAAAACTAATCGAGCTGAGAATCTGAGAATAAAACAAGCTGACAGATTGTTGCTCTCAATTAAAAAACGATTTTGAGGAAACTTTTGAACAACGTCGTTTCCGCGTGCATCGGCTTATATTTAATACAGTTAATATATGCATACAATCAATAGAAACTATTTCTATTGCTAGAATACTGAAGCCACCGTAAATGGTAATATAATTATTTTTGTGGTTTGGGAAAAGTCATACAAGTTCATTTAAATGCTTTTTAATTTTATAATTATTTCATAATGACATTCTATGGTTATTTTTCTCATTTCCTGCTGACATTCTAAAGATTATACCTTGACCTTTACGATATTTTATACTCTAGAATATTTATCCCAAGCAGACATCTCGGTTATAGATATTAGATTCTTTTGACATATATGGAAATACGTTACGGTAAATAATCTAACCGCAATGAGAGCCACCCCCTCATCTTGCATACATCTTGCAGTTAGGGTGAATTCGTTCTGTTTCGGAGGGGGGGGGGGGGGTGAGTGTACTATAGAAAATGTAATGAAAAATATTTTTCATATGTTCTTATATTGGAGCAACTGATTAATATTGCTATATTTTAATATTAAAAGATGTGATAATAATTATAGTGAAAATAAGTATAATGTGGTACAATTGCTGTATTTGCATTTATTTCCTCGTTCTCATAAGGACATGTGGGCTGTTTCGGATTGCCATCTTTTTGTCACAATGCACAAATACGTTTAGATTGTTCAAATCGTCTATAGGATTATTGTGTTGACATATGGTTTGATTGTGATGAGACTGCGCGCACGCTACTATATAGGATTAACTACAGATCAACTATATTTTAGCCTCAAGGCTATACAAGGTTAAAAACATGCAGTATTTCATATATACGTTTTGATTAATTAATAAACATTTCATTTTCAAGAAACAAATATACAATATGTTAGTCAATTATTTATAATGTTATCAAAAACGTGTGTATATATGTATACAATGAATATAATTGTTGATTTTATGTATGTTTGTGTTGTAGATAAAATAGTCGTAAAAGTGTTAATACTGTCCGTGAAGTGATAAGTATATAAGTATAAAATGTGTCTGACAACTGTGTGACTGTTTCAGTCTCGTATAAGGCCCAGTTAGATTAATTTTAGTACAGCGGCACTGATAGAAATGGCATTTCCATTCAACGCTTTGCTCAAAGCGTTTACTCGCTATAAGCAGCGCTAAATTTGGTATAACGGATGCCATTTTTAGCCGTGCCGTAAAAATAGTCGCTCGTTCATGGCAACTTTTTCCTACCTTAAATTATCGCCTTCCTTCATGTAGGTCTGTGAACTTCAGTCTTCAACTTGTATTACTGTATATGATTGTACTCTTGTTATTGTTGTAGAACTTTCAGCAAATCTTTTCGTCCTTTCTAAAATGACGTGAAGTAAGATGTCACAGCGGTTAATATTTAAACACCTTTTGTTCAGCCCGACCGTGTCATTTCCGAGTAGAAAAGAATGTGTACTTTCCGGAACCAATAACAATACTTATATATATGCCAGTCATAAATATATTGCAATTTTTAAAAGCTTTTTCATAATTGAATGTATACATATACTGTATATGATAATGCTTAATAAAGCAGCAAAGCAATTTGCATATTTTGCCATCCTCTGCGTCAATATGACGTCATTATGACGTCATTCTCTTTGTTTTCGCTCTTTGATATGCTGCAGCGAATTCAATCAATCGTGTTTGCTGTCATGAGAATGTTGCTTCTTTGATTATACAAGGCTGACATTGTAATTTGTTTCCTCTTTGTGATGTATTCTTTGTTCCTCAGTGACACGAAATTGTTTAGAATACTTTCAACTGATGGAATATTCTTGTTGTATATTAAATATGAGAACTTAGATTACACTTAAGAAAACGTAATCAGTTTAGTATAGATTATAAAAGCATTTCATTTTACTGTATACCCAGTGATCCGAAGCATAATAAAATATACTGTGGAACGACTCAAGAAATTTGATCAAGTATATTTATATAATATTAATATACACATATTGTCTATGCTGTTAATTATTGATTGTTATTATTGATTATTAATTTCTCTATAATATTGATAAATATATGTATAATTGATAAATGAATGATGAAACATTATATAGTTGACCTCATGGTTGCCATTACCCAGCCTGTTTTATCCAAACGAAGGAATCTTTCGCCATCTCATGTTTCCTTCATTGGATGAAACAGCTGTCGGTGGCTGCCTTGATTCGATACAGCAATAGTATATATTTATTCGCACTTTCTAGCATTTCGTGAACCAAAACACGAGTTAGGAAATATTATACATCTACATATTGCTCTAATGTGTGGATTGTGAAACTATAGCTGGCACTAGTGGCATTCGACATTTGAAAGCATGCCCATGCACCTATATTGTACATACATCACATATTATTAGTCAGTAAATATGTCAGAATCATTAATAATTCATATCATATAATACATGCATAATATTTAACAGTTATTCTACGAACTCGAGTCGAATATGAGCTGATAGCCGATGAGGCGCGTAGCGCCGAATCGGCTATCGCACATATTCGACGAGAGTGAGTGGAATAACTGTTTTATTATATACACAAGGTCTGAATTCACAGACTTTGCTTTTCGAATATTTTCAATATTTTTCTATTTTGTTTATGTTTTTATCTTCGCTCTTTCGGCCGATTATTTTTTCAAAACTATATATTTTTAACCATTTCAAATATTAAAAATTTATTTGCTAACCTGAAAACAATTTGTGGGAGTTTTTTCATTGTGTTTTTAATCCTGTGAAGGCTATAAAAAGCGACAACTTGCCGTTTTCTCGTTTGCAAAACATCGTAAATTCAGTTTGGCCGCCATTTTGTTTTTCTCTACTAGCAGGATATGAGCTAATATCCTGCTAGTAGAGAACCAATCAGATTGCAGAATACCTCATATCCAGACCTTGTGTATATAATAAATTATGATACGCGCTGGAACACTTGTTTGTACACATGTATATCCGAGTGTCTTGATCACACCCTCGCTATATGGCTGTTGATGTGGTTTCATGCCATTGCAGGAATTGTAGAGCACTGTTGTTCACCTCCTTCCATGCATGCTGATATATCCGAGTGGGAACCACACACTCGGTGTCGGAGACCACAACAAGTCAAGTTATGTAATTTAAGGTGCGCCCCAAATGAATGCATCTCTGAACACTTCAGTCTACCTGGGGTGTTGGCACAATGCACCTCTCGATATTTCCGTATTGAACAATAATTATTATGGGAACCACTCAGTATTTTAAGAAAATACAAATAACAATAACTCCGAATAACATTTGGCTAGTTTGTACTCATCCTCAGGATTAATAATATATAGTGTAATTTTGCACTATTATTAATCCTGAGTATGAGTACAAACTGGTCGAAATTAACGTCGATTAAAAATCAAAATGTTGTTCGGAGTCACTGCTTATATTTTAAACTCTAATTATCTCAAGGCTGGTTGACAATATACGGTTCCTGTGATTACAATGCTTAAACAAACTTTGATACAAAGACTTTTGAATGAATATTGTGTCTTTGTCTGCTAAAGATCGATTGTAGATACACTTTCATTGGTTTTTTAACCTAAAGGGATGCCCTATACTCCTATTGCTTATTACAATCTGAAAGACATGAAACTTTCATCCACCAGAAGGTCCTGGGAACGAAGTTAAACTAATAATGAACATGTAATGTGATTATGTAGTTGTATGAAATGAAGTTGAGTATGCGTCTATTTGATTAATTAAGTTGAGTAGTCAGTCTATTTTTATTGCTGAAATTATGGAGTTTTAAAAAACGGTCTGTGAAGGTAGAGATGAGAACAGACAGGTGGTGTGAAAGATGAACAATGAATGAATGAACAACTTTATTCAACTGAAAAAGGGTAAAAACACATGCAGCAATAGAACTAAAAAACCTGTGGCCCTCATATACAATATATACAAAGTCATTAATTCTACTTTAGAATTCTAAGATTGATTCTACTTTGGAATTCTAAGAAATAGTTTTAAGGGCAAAAAGGAATTAACGCTAGATTTTGTCTTAATATCCTTTGGAAGATTATTCAATATTTAATAATAACAACAACCTGAAAAATATAAGCAGTTTAAGCGTAAGTCGTCAGGAAGTTAGTATCGAAGCTTGAAGCGAAGGTTGTTTTACATCCTTCACACCAACAGCTGAAAGTACTGAGTGCGGCATGTTCCGCTAGCCTGTATGGTAGACATTCCAGAATAATATCTGCAGGTGAACGAATAGAATTCCGCAATTCTGGATCCGTGTTTAATGACTTCTATATCCTAACCCTCGTGACTGTCTGCTTTGCAGGGTGGGTCTGCTATTATGCAGGGTAGGTTTCCGGAGACAACAGAACCTGCTCCTGCCTCGTCCCCAGTCGCTTGCTATCAAATAATTAATTAGTAAAAGACGAAAATTAATGGGGGCGCGCGGGACGATGGATCACAACAGATTTGTTCAGCCACTGATCTATATATTAAACTGATATGTCTATATATACACTGATCTACAAACAGTAAGGGCCTGCGGAGGAGGCAGGAACCTGCTCTGTGTTTCAAAGAGTTTCCTAATTAGCTGCACCTACGATAGCTTGATGGAAGCACGAAAATCGCTTGAGGTATCCCAGCCATTGAAAGATAAAGATCGTTGCTAGGCGATCTGTACGCATGCATATATCCTCCACATGCAGAGGCGTGTAGTTCATTAAACACGAAGGCTAACCTCTCGGCGTGGGCTATATTCCACGCAGGTCATTGGAATTTCCTGAATACCTTAACTTCTTCTATCGCCATCAGAACAACGTAATATGTATTCTGTTGTACACGTAAAGACTTAGCCAATTGTATGTATCTATGCATATAATTATATTCATTTCATTATGTAGTGATATATTTTGCAATAAAGTTAACTCGATCAGCCCCGAGATATATCTGTTAAGTAGCGAAAACTTTGGTGCCCCGGCTTTCCGTGATCTGGACAATTTCACGACCTAACGGAATGGAACTTGAAGTAGTCAGTGACGAGGCTGACAGTTAATACATTGCAGTATTACACAACACACATCATATTATTATATCAATTTAACCCTGCTTGTATATTTCCGCAATGTGTCTCAACGAAATTTTTATGTATATTGTAGAACCTGTAGGCAAACATAGTCTGTGTCCGTGGAATTTTAAGCATCTCTAGCCTCTAGGAGAGAAATATTTAAGTTAGCTAAAAATTGTTGGCATTACTCTTAGGAAGTTTGCACGTGAGGAGCCTTAATCCGGCATAGAAATTGTCACGATCTTGAAAAGACCTAAACAACTGGAGTGAATTAGATTTGAGCATTGTATGACCGTGAGGAGGCGTCACATTAGGTTGTACTGTGGCGAAATATGCATATCGAATAATTGTATCCATGCTGTCAGGCGAAGGCGTATGATGTTTTTGTAAGGATAGTGGGCGAGCATGATCACTTATTCACTGCAGTTTTGACGTCACGAACTTCCGCCCATATGTGTGCCAAAAATTCCCAGACATCAAGGCCTGGAAGTCTGTTCTTCTCATTTTCTAGCGCGAACCGAATTTCTGTTGTTAAAATTGAGAAGAATTTATATCCAATTATAGCTTTAGCCTAGAGCTAGTAAGATATAGTAGGTCCGACAAAATTTGATATCTCCAAAGTATCGCTGTAGGTGCCGTGAACTAGAAGATTCAACAATCAACACATTGTTAATTAATTATACTGCTTAAAATCTCCGAATGTATTTAATCTTTTATCGTAACAAGTAAAAGACAGACAGTCCAATCACAAATTACGACAGTTTAACTATATTATTGAACAGTCAATCCTACCTGTGAACAGTATGTTTCGTCTGGCATGCCTTGCTTCTTAGACTTAGGCACATCCACATCACTCGACTGGTAGATACATGTCATTTGTCAAGATCCGCATATCATAAGTATCATAATACAATCTTCCTTGATCAGAAACCGTGCTTATTGCCACACATTCAATACATTGCTGCCTCTCAATCCCTTCCGGAAAATCCGGAGATCTTAGACAGTACTGAGTCACAATGTCTTGAAGCAGCTTTTCCGAGGATGAGAGTTGATGAATGAGTGCTGCAACTTGCTCGCTCGCCTTTCATCACCAACTCCCATGCACTCACTCATCCACTCTCGCCAAACCCCGTCGATTTCATGATCAAGCTATAGTTCGATGAGAGTTGATGAGACTTTGTACTCGTTTCAGCCCCCATACAACTCTTGTTCTCGAATGAGTAAGGTATGAGAGTTGATGAACTGCTAACTCTCATCAAGCTCGTCAACTCTCATCCTCATCGATGTATTATTGCTACTTCACATGATTCATGTGTAATGTGTTATTACAACAACTGGTATTGAAAATCACTACCATTCTCAATAGCGGAGGGGGAACTCGTAGACTACATGCATCCCCTTCCGTATCGCCCTTGAAACTTGAAAGCACTTCATGCTGTGAGTAGCACCACCCACTTCTTGTAGCATTTTATGCAACATTTGTATATGTACACTGCCGTAGTTTGTGTTGTAAATTTTACATGTGACAATAAAAGACTATTAAACACTGGAGGTAACCTTAGTTGACAAGTCATTTGATATTGTAATCAAGTATTTATAATCCTAAGATCTTTGATATATTTTTTTCTTGCTCCAAGTAGCTTTTAGACGTTTAAATTTAAAGTAGCTTTAATAATTTTGTATATATTGTATATGTGGGCCACAGGTGTTTCAGTTATATTGCTGTCATTCATTCATTGACATTGTAAACTTTGACGTTTGACGTAAAAGTGCAATTGGTCTTCTTTTTTGAAGGGGAGGAGAGAAATGAATGGATCCTATTTCCCTCATTGGACTCCTCTCGTACCTATGTCGTTCGCTTACGATGTAGAAATAATTATTGTAATGAAGTCAAATTAGAGAAGTCGACTTGTGATAGCCTTCACTCTATGAGGAAGAGGAACTCCGTTTCTACAACAGCCTCTTCATAGAACATCCCCTTCCGTGAGAGAGCTCTTGGAAGCACTTGCTAGCACTATGTTATATTGTAATTACCTAACCCCTTTCGTTCTTGAGGTGAAGATTTTATGCAATTTTTGTCGTTGACAGTAACATAACTAAGTAAATTCGACACCCAAGTTCAAACCGTCACATACCTATGTGGGCAGATATTGCTTTTACCGGTAATACCAAAACTGACAGATGGGAATAGTTCAGCCCACCATCTGTCATCTGGTCGAATCTTCAATCCTAGACTATCATAATATGGATTTATCACCGTATTAGAAGTGAACACAACATTTCTTGTTTACTAATCTTATTTCACTGTAAATTTAAGGAGTTGAAGCTCCAAAAATGTTATTCTGTTTGCCTGAAAAATGTTGTTGTGCCAACTCAGCACCCACTATTAAAACAACAATTTAATTTTCAAGGAGTATGGTTATGTCTCCTAGAAAACTCCGCTGTTCAATTCATTAAGAGCCTGCACAATACATGATGAATTACAAACTTTTACAACTTTCTCATTAATTTAAATTCTCTCATCATTAAATTTCCCAAATTTAATCACGAATTTCATCCAATTTAATCAATTTGACCTTGGACAAAGTCCATTACTCCCACATAGTTTCGTATTATTACGTTCGATATTTTGTTAAGTTCTGACAAACCTAACACGTACAAACGCGGATGAAAACACAAGTTCCTGGCGGAAGTATAATTAATGAATTAATTGCGCGGAAATACGGTCAAGTATACCCAAATATGATAAAAACTGGTGAAGATATCATGATATCTTCACCTGTTTTTACTATATTTGGGTATACTTCCGCGCCCGCGCAATTAATTCATTAATTATACTTCCGCCAGGAACTTGTGTTTTCATCCGCGTTTTGTACGTGCAGGTGAGATGAATGGACTAGATTGGATAGAAAATTTAACATTTTTTTCTTAAATTTAAGATTTGCGCATTATATACCTACAAATCACTGTCTTATGCAGGTAATGCGCAGGGAAAACACGTATACTAAAACTGTCTGTACCAGTGTGGGTAGTACCAATGTGAAACTGCTGTGCTGAGTGGTTATATTACTACCTTAAAAAATAAGCAGAAACTCGACGTTTCGAGCGAAGGCCCTTCGTCAAGAGTTGCAAAAACATGGCGCAAAAAAACGCGGTCGTGCAGTGAATGAAAATATATAAAATTTTTACATATAAAATGTTTACATGTATTCTAACACGGAAATGCTCCGTAGAAATTTGGCTCAGTAAAGCGAGATTCCAACTCTAACTTGAGTAGTCTGTATCAACGTAGGTTTGGGTAGAGGTACATTTATGTAATATATGAACAACGAGAGTGAGTGTTTCACCGGGATATCCAAACACGAGAAAACAATGTATGAGAACACGAGCGCGAAGCGCGAGTGTTTTCATACATTGTTTTCGAGTGTTTGGATATCCCGGTGAGACACGAGCTCGAGTTGTTTATATGGCTTCTCAAATGAATCGAGACGTAACAGAATGTTTTCGTTTGCTGATTTGAATAGAATTCTTAACCAAGCGTAAAGTAATTAGGAATTCTATTGAAGTAATTTTGCATGCGTAATTAAGATATTTGATGAAAACACTAGTGACTTTCATCAAGTTTCACCGGGTTATCCAAATGGCATCTTGTGATCAAATAGGTGATTATCATTGGCTGAATTACTCATGAATTATTAATGAATTTGAGAAGTACTAGATAAAACACGAGCGAGAGTTTGTATATCAGATACAGATCGGATGCGAATGTTTTATCTCGTAAATGACCCATCTTATGAGTTCATTGGCGAAGTAATTTTAAAAATAAACCTAAGTCGAGAAAATCAAAGCTGAAGTTTATGTAAATCAGGACAAATCTGTATCCGATTTACAAACATTGATTAAACATTCATTTCTTTTGTATTTTCCTCGTGAATTATTAATGAGTTTTTGAACTATATTTCTTAGACCTAACCAGAAACAGTTGCGAAAAATGCAACTACAGGTCCCTGCCAGGAATTGAACCTGCGCACCTGTGATTCCGGAACAGTGCTCTAACCAACTGAGCTACAGAGGCCAGTTGTCGAGCTCGAACCATACGTTCATGTATATATATACTAGGATACTGCCATGTGTAGGTAATGGGTAAATATCAAGATTTTCTTGGCATCTCACTCGATTGAAATGCCAACAAAATCTTGACAGTAACAATAACACCATAAAAAATGACTTCATGTTTATCCTGAGGTTTTGGCCAAACGCATTATGGTATATTCCATTTCCTGCCGGGTATTAAAGAAGGTCATCAAGTGGTTTACCAGTGCTTGTATGGATTTATAATCATAACAAAATCATGAATTGCTGTAAGTGTTTTTGCGAGACTGAATTGTGCATGCTGCTGCATGTGACGTTTGACTGCTGTTTCCAATGGATATTTAGTCTTTATTTACCAAGATTTCAGGTCATGGATTGTTGAAATATGGTCACAGAGATTCATGGAATTTTAATTCGGATAAAGTGTAAACGAATCTTGTCAGCTGGCGTTGGCCTTCGTGACAGAAACAGCTTGGCATGGTAGCGTTCCAAAATCGCTCTGCGGTTACGCTACTGCTGATGCAACCTCAATCAAGATTTCCTTTTCTTGTTAAGGATTCAGATTTTGTTCCAACGTTATCTTATCAATTATTTCCGCGGTCGTCATGCATTTAGCCACTGCAAGGGTGATTAATCTCTGTAATTAAACCGTAATTAACCTTGATTATACCTTAAGCTAGTTAACTGTAATTTCTCTATCGAAATCGTCGCTGATCTTATCAAGAATAAGATGGTGATAACATGTTTTCTGCATCGACTTGAAAGGACAAGAAACATTTCCTAGGTAAAATCATGGAGTTGTCAGTTGCTATTAATGTAGTCGAGGTTTGAGCGTACTTCTTTCCTTATTAAACAGCATGGGTAGCACTATTCAAGCTTTGCTCGCAGCCTCGCATCCAGCATGGCTAGCCGCTGGCGATGTTAGCTTGCAAAGGTCCGGATATTCACGTTCACTGTGTTTTGCGGAACTGCCAATTTCTTGCGGTAATAAGGGCCAATGTTAATTGAACTTAATTGTCCGGATTTTCAATTAGCGAGTACTTAATCAGTTGTACTTATTGGCGCTGGGCATATTAGTAATGAAAAGGATTATTTTCCGCTGTACGATAATTTGGCTTCCATTACCTCTCATTGGTTTCATACGCATTTGATTGGTTAGTGAAGTAGATTGAATGACATTGAACGCATTTGATTGGTTAGTGAAGTAGATTGAACGCATCTGATTGGTTAGTCATGTAGATTGAACGCATCTGATTGGTTAGTCAAGTCGATTGAACGCATCTGATTGGTCAATCAAGTAGATTGAACGCATCTGATTGGTTAGTCAAGTAGATTGAACGCATCTGATTGGTTAGTCATGTAGATTGAACGCATCTGATTGGTCAGTCAAGTAGATTGAACGCATTTGATTGGTTAGTCAAGTAGATTGAATCTGTTAATTACAGAGATTAATCACCCTTGCAGTGGATAAATGCATGACGACCGCGGAAATAATTGATAAGATAACGTTTGATGCATATATAGGGTTAACCATATAGGGTTAACCTTACGATCCTCCTGCAAGGACCTACCTCCTGTATATAGCTCGTAGGTATCTTGATTAAATATTTTGATTGATTGATTGATCTGATTGGTTAATGGCAGCTGGCATTCTTACTGAAACCTAACTGTTGCGGTGAAAGCGTTTGCAGAGCAGACACTGACTCTGAATATATGCGCCATCTTTGGCTTCACCTAGTCTGTCAAAACATGATGTTCTGGCAAATTTCAAAGCCACAAAATAGAAGAGCTTTGTTTGATGTTGAACTGTACGTTACCATGCACGAATCCTGCGTCTTAACTTCATCGTTGCTGCACGTTGCATCTCAGCTATCCCCTATTGGACGACTACTTCATCATACGAAAATTCATTGAGCTCAAATGCTCAATCAGCGTGACCATGCACAAATTAACATAAACTCGAAAACATAACACAATAACATAACACAAACAATAACTCACCATGTTTTTTAGTTCAATGTGTCTATATTTGGCTCTTAGGTAAGTCACATGAATGGCATGCATGGTGGCTTCATGACATGCACCAATAAAAGACACATTCTGTTGCCCAGACACATCGTAAGATCAGTACATACACAGCCGCTAATTGAATTTCAAATCCATATATTTATAGCTGAGTGCCTGACAGTATTTACTATTAATTTCGCCGAGTGCATGCAAATCACGCGTCAGTCACATGAGCAGCATGCGTATAGCATAATCGGCAATTTTGATACCCAATGGGGAATATCACTCACTATAATAAGATTAAAATTGTTATGTCATCCTACGCTGTCACAAACGTGGCATAAAATTACGTCATTTTAGCTAAGAAAAATGACGTAACACGGTAAATCGTGCCATATACTGCATAGCACTAAAGTATCATTCTAATATTAGATGTAAATTTGCCGTCAAGGGAACTTTATTAAGGTATATAAACATCTTAAACTATACTAATTTATAACTAACGCTTTCAGAGTTAAATTTTTACTGATGTAATCTTTTTTCAAAAGTCGCTTTTTATCTACCGCGCAAATAAGATATAAATCATCATAATACATTTACTATTGTTGTGAACATGTACTATATAGTCTAATTCCTTTTAAATTTAACGAATACTATCAGTAGGATATTATATAATATTCATGAACAACGAGAGTTGTTCAGTTTTCAATCCCGAACATATCGCCCTGCTGGCACGCTGCGTTATTTGATCGCGCAAGTTTTGGTAAACAGTTATTATTTGAAGTATTTTCCGAGTATAAATACGAGGTTAAATCAACCAATGTGAATTTTGTATTTACAAAATTGCACCAATAACAGCAAGAGATGTGAACTGTCTCATGATCATGGAATGTCTCACAAAATTACCAAAATTAGGTATATCGGCGTATATCGAACTGGATGAGTTATTTTGGATATATTGTAACAACCCATTACCTATGTTATATTTAGATAATTGAAATTCTTATACAGAATCTACTTATCGACATTATTCGTTATTCGCTAACCAAAATTGTAACCGGAACCCAGACGCTAAGGCTAATTAAGCAAAACTTTACTTCTAACCTTGTTCCAAGTCACAAACATTCAATACTCCCTCTCAATGTTCTTCTGTCGCTGTTGCTGTACTGTGTTTTTCGTATGTTTTGCGGTTTCTTGCCTACCAACGTGTTTTATAACCTGCTTAAACCCGGTATAACCTTATTGTGGTGGCAATGACGTCAAGACAAAGCGTGAGCAAATACAACGTTGGCACATGTGGGTAGGTTTCCTGTTTATCGTAATTTGATGCACATCCCACTTCCGGCCCGACTTCCGGCCCAACTTCCGCGTTGGTTAATTCTGGAGTAAACTTGTTTTGCGAGGTATCATATGTTCGACTAAGGAATTCAACATGTATAGACTGGTTTTGAACTGGAAGCAATGCTTTAAGACGTTTGTTCAAATTCCCTCCATGTGCAGTAAAGTGGAGCCTGATCGGACGAGATACCTAACAATCTCGGGTTTCACTGAACACTATCAAATAGCAAATATTATTAATTGGGACGAATGTTCTGTTCCTCATCTCAACCGCAGCAGTTATCAAAGTGTCTTTTATGTAGTCGATATATAAATATATATATATGACATATACCACCTCGTTACCCTGTGACCAAATCATGACTCACAAGTCATTGAGTGCAGTCAATAAAGTTCTTTTTACCCTGAAGTGCGCAGTCACTCGTGACAATTATATATTAGTATACTAGCGATACAATTACCTCAAAAATACAAGTGAAAATTCGACGTTTGCAGCAAAGGCTCGAATTCCCTCGAAATGTCTAAGATCTCCTTGTATTTTTCTGGTAGTTGTATCCCTATCAATCCGAAACTTTCATATTATTGCCACCACCTACAGATCTATACTCTGCCACAGACAATTGTTACAAACCGGCCTGGACATCATGGGCATCGGTCGACATGCCATTCTGCACGAGTCAATAGTACGTCAATTACTGGCCAGTGGGTGTTACTAAGGGAACGCCGGAAATTTTTATTATAATTTTACGTTTCAACGTGATCTATACTCGTCCTCGAGAATTAATGTAATTAAATATGATCATGACAATAGATTAGTCAAAACGTAGTATTATAATATTCTGTATATATTCCATTAAAATACTACGTGGTTACCGCCTATGGGTGTTTCCTGACCAGTTCATTAAACCTGCTGAACGTTTGGCAAGGCGAAGCCACCCACATGGACAGAAAAGTTATAAAAGGTTATTGATCAAGGAAAATCACCCTACGGAGCGTGGAGGAAAAAGGTTAAACCGTCTGACCTCAGATTAAATATGAGATTAAGTTGCCATGATGTGCGTCATACATGTGCCACCTTGTTTATCAGGTAGTTCAAACACAAACCATGTATTGTATTCAAGGGTGGGTTGACTACAAAATTTTTGTAGTTCGCTATAACTACAGCTACTTCAAAAATATGTAGTCAGCTACAACTACTGCTACTTTTGAACAAAGGTAGTTCGCTACTGACTACAGCTACTGCTTTAAAAAATATAGCGAACTATTTCGCTATTTCGCTACGCTATATTTTTTAGTTTTACTGTATTTGGAGCTCTACTGACTCAGGCTAAAATGTAACCTATAACAAATCGACTTACGAGTAGCAACAGTAAACACAAAGCGTGCAAATTGACTACTAAGTATTGATTTTAAGCAAACCGTGTCTCAATATTGTGCTATTCTATCAAGTTGCTAACAATTTTAAAAAGTAGCGAATAGCGATTCGCTGTTTGAAAAGTAGTCAACTACTTGGCTACTTTTAGGCAAAATGTAGTTCGCCATAACTACAGCTACTGTTTTAAAAAAGTAGTCAAAAACTACTGGCTACTTGAAAATTGTAGTTCGCTACAGTAGCGAACTACAACTACTTCGCTACTACCCACCCTTGATCGTATTGTGTAATATATATAAGATAACATAAAAACTTCATTTCACGAAGGTAACATATTACAACAACACTTTAATCAGGTAGTTCAATCGTGTAGTTCAATCAGGTAGTTCAATCATGTAGTTCAATCAGGTAGTTCAATCAGGTAGTTCAATCAGGTAGTTCAATCAAGTAGTTCAATCATGTAGTTCAATCAGGTATAGTTCAATCTGGTAGTTTAATCAGGTATAGTTCTTTTATCAGGTAGTTCAAACACAAACCATGTATTGTATTGTATTGTGTAATATATAAAGATAACATAAAAACTTTATTTCACGAGGGTAACATATTACAAGAACACTTTAATACAACCTACACACTGCATGGCTGCTTCTTATGTTTTTGTGTTGACCTTGTCGTGGCCTCCTTCACAGGCATCTCGTGGTTCACTTCCGCAAGCAAATTTTTCCCGCTAATCTAAAGGCGATGCCTGCGGAGGAAGCTACCGCTGCGCTAATGTTCCGTTAATGTTTTTAATCATACTGTGTAAATACAGTGTAATCGCATAATATTGTAGTCATGGTTTTGAACCGGTGAGGTAACTCGCAGTCGGAAACGCTTGACTCGTCCCTTTAGACGACCATTCGAAAAGTGTGTGGGTGGGGGGTGAGGGGGGGGGGGGCAAAAGAAAGAAAATATTGTGCAAAGAGGAAAGCGAAGAAAAATACTTTTTCAGCAACTTAGCGCGCTTCCATTCAATGGCCTGACCGGTCAGACACGAATTCTTTTCTCTGTTATCAATGGAAAGATCTGGTCTATGTTTCTCAAATATCTAGCGAAAATGGACCTCATTCTAATGTTATCAAAATTTTCCAGTCAGATAGGTCCGAAGCCCAAAGTTTTGTGTTTCATTCAACAATTTGACCGTTCTGACCGGTTTGGTCGTGTTAAAGGAAAGCACCCCTAGCCTTAAGGCACAAGCCGCACAAGGTACAAAACGAGGTAGAAAAACATCTACTTGTCCTGAAATAAATAGTTATTGGAAGAAATGTCATCATGTCCACCGGTGAAAAGTCGATGAAGATTATGTTTTCCAATGAAGAAATAGATTACATGCATTTCTTCTCAGAATGAGCCAGGAAAAGAAATATGAAGATTGCATAATATTTCACCTTTTGAGCGGGCACGAAAGACAGAGGGGGATTAAGTGGAATTCTGGAATTGGGGAACTCTTTCATTTTCGAATGGGAACTCTTTCAATTTACTGCTCCCATCCGAATGAGGTTTTCTTTCCAAAACATGGTGTGGAATAAGTGTGATTTAAAGCTACAAAATTCTGCCTCATCCCTCGAGGACTGTATAACTATTGCAGTATAATACTCAGTTTCCATTGCCAGCTAGTGTCTATATATAGCGGAGTAATGTAGTTTTTACTCTATAACCTTGTCGTTCAAGCGTCTCTCGTACAGTCAGTGTAAATAGAGAATTTAAGCTTCGCTTTATACGTCAAACGGTAAACGCCAGGTAAAGAAAAATTTTACGGTATCAGGCAATAAAGAGTAAATTCATGAACTTGCTGTTTTAAAACTGAAATGCATAATTATTCTTTCGACGCAAGAAAGAAAATATGAAGCGAGAACGTTCAACAATTGCCAAGAAAGTTCGAACCTGCCGTTCCCGCAAACGTGAAGAGTAAACTCCCTAATGTTTCTTTCATTCGACTGTCCTAATTAATGCATATGGCGTAATTCTCTGTAGAAATATCATTAATACATTGTCAAAGGGTGCAGTGCTAATCATTCTTATATACTTGCACTTGAGAGCAGGCACGTAGCGAAGCATCTGAAGTTGGGGTGTGCATGTCGGAGGATTTTACCTGAAATTTGAACTTCAATGTTAAGAATTTACCTAACTGTAATAATAATTATAATAGAGCTTTTTCTGATTGATTTCCACTGTCATACAAAAAAATCATAAGTATACACAATATACAAATATTAAATGTGTAACTGTTATCATGCTCATAGCTAACGTTAAATTAACAAGTGATAAAACACAATTAATACCATACGTTCATACATGCAAATACTTGCTGAAGTATTGAATTCCGAGGAAAACCAACTGCGTTGTTTAATAGTTTTAATAAAGAAAATACATATAACAACACAATATACAAGTATTTAATGTGAAACTATCATACTCATAACATTTAACTGATAAAACACCAAACCATACATACACATGTATTACACATCGACCACGTGCATACAAATCCCTCACGAAATTGCTGCATGCAGTGGTATTAAATTACGAGTAAAACCAGTCGGACGGTTAAAATAGATTTACCTTGTCTCTCTTTTGACAAAATGCATCCAGCCTTTTCCCCTCTTGTCCCTAATTATATTTGCAGCACAAAGAGCTCACAAAAAAGTAACATTTATTTGCAAGAAACCGTATCCATCTGGCCTGAAAACAAGCCGCTAAATGCCTTACTTCCCAATTCAGTTCGTTTTAATAGACTACAGGAAGAAAAAGACTCCTACTAAATTCCACTTTTTTCTTGGAAGAAACCACTCGTGTTCCGCATTGCTGCAGGAATTAGGGTTGAAGTTCGATCAAGGCCGGTTCATGGAATATGTTTAGTTGGAACTATACCAGTCACAAAATTTAATGTTTATATCAAAAACCAGATATATTTCTAGATATATTGCTTGTTTGAGCAATGTTTCAGCTTGTCGTGAAAAAGAGTGTTTTAGTGAGTAAAATATCGACACGCAATTAGATGAGTGCTCAATTTCCGGTTAGGTTTCGGCAGATTTCTGTTATAGCCTGAGGTCACGTATCAATACATGCACAACTACGGAACGATTGCTTGACAAATTTAGCAAACTATAAAATAAGACTTAAATATATTACATTTAGTTATTTTTATTGCAATAGAACTAGATTTTAAGCCTGAGTTAGACGATACCATATCAACTTGTTGTGCACAACATTGAGTTTCCGGGAGTATAGTCTCTTAGCACTTGAAATTGCGCTGATATGTCAAAATAAGACGAAACTGTCAAAGGGGAATTTTATTGTGAGCAGACATTACAGTCGTTACTGGCATGTGTTGATATCGTCACAAACAAATTCGGCATTGTGTAACTGCAGGCCTTAATAATTAATGTTTATGTAGATAAGTATTAACCTGAGCTTGAGTGTTGTATTGGTTCTAGTTACATGGCAGCGTCGAAGAGTTGATTGGGTCCAACTACCTCAAAAATGTGTACAAAATTTGACTTTGCTGAACCCTTCGTCTGGAAATTAATATGACGTATCTATTTTGATCCAAGTACACCAATATACAACATTAATCACTCAACAAAACTCTTTTTCAATTCAAGCTAAAACGGTACTGAAAGCAATATTGGAATTGTTTATCTTATGACCAGTAATTCCAAGTAATCAGATTCCGCGCATCATTTATGTGGATTGTAGGGTTAGCTTAATACATGGGTAATTCCCCAAGGAAGAAGGAATCTTCCAGGAAGTGACTGCAACAATGATTATCTCTGGATTGACCGACGTTTCATTTTCTAAAGTTTTGAAAAACAACAGTGAGGCAAAAACACACACTTATTACGTAGCAGGCGCTATTTAGGGGGAGCCCCCTCCCCTAGTTTCTCTCACACTCCCTCCTAAATAGCGCCTGCTACGCAATCTAGCATACACTAATCAAAACAGTTGCTGGGAAATTATACTAAATTGGCACGAATGAGCCGGCTAATTCAAGGTGATTAGTTTTTTACTGGAAATCGAGTCTTAAATACATTATTGAAGAAAATTAAATAACCTGTATTTGTTAATCTATAGAGCAAAGCCATGTTTGCGGGGGCGGAAATTCCTTTTTCTGGTGGGTGGGACAAATTAAACCTCCAGCATTTCCGACAGAATACACCGTTTACAAACAAGACAGCTGCGCATTTAGAGAGATACAATAAGCAGGGCTTAGAATGTTAGCCTCTGACCACAGTTCCCACAAAAGTTATCGTTTTCTTGAAATTTATGTCCACAGTTCGTACAGTAGACTTTCTTCATTTCATATTTCGATTTCGTCCCGTTTTCCGCCGATTGTTTTTCCTCTGCAAGGCTTTTGTTGGCAGACGCATGCGCGTATGGTATCAGAGCTTGCGGGCTGGGCCTTGCCCGCGGTGCGGGCGGGTTGTTGTGGTATACTGCCATGCGAGTATCTGGAGGAAACCTTTCAGTATTTTGTAACATTCCAGCGCGGGGTGCATACCCCGAATAAATCACAGGTGGGAGAGTGGGGTTTGGCATGATAGGTATAGGAGCATGTAGGGGTGCGGGTCCCTCGTTCTCTAAGACACACTCAATAGCTTGCACCACATTTCCCCCACAACCCCGATAAATTCTTTCCAGTACATCCCGACCATGTCCAGGAAATGCTTTACACAACACCTCAAGAGGATTCAGCCTCACTCGCTTTGGGGGTGCGTCCCTCTCCCATCGACCTGACCCCTCCGACGAAAACGGTGAATACGCAATGTGTGGTCGCTTTCCACCCATAGTCCGTTGAGGTGGTGACGCTGAGCTCGGTCGAAGATCGAGATCGAGATCCTCATCTGTGGACTCGACTTTGATTTTCACACCAGTGAAGTTGTCATCTGGTGAACGGGATTGACGTGTCCCCTTAACTTCGTCGGACGAACTTGGTTCTTCTATTGGTGAACTCCGACCACCTGTTGTGTTAGAGTAGAGTTAGTTTTTAGATCAAATCAATACAGTCAGAATGGTCTGTGCCAGTGTAGGCAGTGGCAAGAATAACAAAGCTTCGGATTGATAGGGATACAACTACCTGAAAAATACAAGGAGAACTTTGACGTTTCGAGCGAAGGCGGGAAGTTACTCCGACGAAGGCCCTTGTGTACTTTATACACCCCTTGAGTCTTTCTTACATCTCAGATACATGGCAATGGTTGTTGGAGTACCAATAAAAACTAAAAATCTTGATTCATCGCACGCTTATGATAGGGTAAGAATAGAGCAGACAAAATACGTGGATTTGGTGACAAGAGGCATAAACACGCGTATGCTGGCCGGAAATAACATTGTAATAATATATCGATGAAAGAATGAACTGACCTTGGTTAGAGCTTTCCAAGAACTGTGTTGCAGCAACGGAAACCATAGATGGTCTTTGAAATGCACTTGGCTCAGGTATAAAGTCTCCGTCCTGCCATTCTTCATCGGCCTCCTCTTCAGTCATATCACGGCCGTCGTAGCCTTTACGTTGTTGTCGGAGTAGCGCTACTCTAGCGGCTGTGATTCGCTGTCGTTCTGTGATCACCATGCATTTCGAACACGTGCAGTCGCGCCATTCACACAAATGTTTGTGTCCTTTTAGCCATGACACCGTGCCATGTGTACGACAACGTGCACATTTGGGTATGCGGTGATTTAACGGATCATTTGGGGATAGATCGTCATCGGGAGGACTGCTTTCATCCAATTCACTCATGCTGTAATTGATGTGACGAATAATACTTTAGTTATTTGTCTCGTGCCGCGACAACATAACATAACCCTGTACAACATTATATTTATTTATTCCTAAGCTCTACGGGCTGTTGAAAACATTCTGCTATTGTTGGGTCTTGGTTTTTTGGGGCATCCTACTCGAAATAGAACTAATTCTTGAAGGGCTTCAATCTTGACACGAGTTCAATTTTAATAACTTCAATGATATTTCCTCTTGACGATGACGCATTTGTGATGCCTTTGGTCGTATTTATAAATAGACGAGTATGAATAGTTCACAAAAGATACGAACGTACTTTTTTTTTGCCAAAGCTCGTCCAAATAAATTATCAGTTTCTAGCATAAATCACGCCTGTGCGTGACTGTACGACAACGGTCTGTTTATAACATTTCGTGACTGGCGAGGACGTTTCCCACTTGACAGGCATGCAATGAATTAGGTCACACAACAGTCCTGCTTACTTGTATCGTAAATTACCCATTTCAAGTCAATGTTTGGATGTTTCAATCTGTTTGAGTATCTACGTGTATGACTGGCAGAACAAGTGATCAAGACAATCGGTTTCATTATTTGATTATATACATGATTTGAAATGGCAATTTGCATACGAAAAGCAAAATGGTTTAAATCATCCGATGCAGGCGATAGATCCTAAAGAGCGATGTATTTCATCATTATTTTATTACTAAAGATTGTGGCACTATATTCATTTATTGGAAATTTGACAACTCATGTTACCAACGCTCAGACGTATAGTCTCAACGATGCGCTCCGATTTGCCCACATAAAACACTATATAGTAAAGACGTCAAAATAAAGCTTTCGCTTCACAATTTTACCTCCTAGCTTACCTACAATGAATTATTTTGTTATACTGTACATAAATATTACTCTACACTGCCTAAATAGAGAAAGCTCACAGTTCATATATCTGAATATAAAGGCCAACGCAATTTAACACTTTCGCATATACATTAACCGGAACGATATACTGAATGAAGCCTTCGTTTCGCAATGTTGCTATACCTTCATCCTTTACACTTGATATTATTAATTTTGTTATCTGTGCATGTGGATTACACTACCCTGTCTTATTCTAAAGCTAGTGTGACAAGTTAAGAGAGTAACTAGATTCCTGCCGGCTTTGACTATAATCAAATACCAACCATTGTCTTGTTACGATCTAATAAGTAAGCTTGCCGGCTCTGCCTAGACGTACAATTACTTTTGAATTTTGTACATTCGACGTTCAAATCAATACTAGACTCACATCTTTTGATGACAGCAATTCCTGTGTGGCTTCTGTAAGAGGTTGCTGTATTCAATACTTTGAAATCTCTTGTGTAGACCAAGGTGCGATGGCTTTGTTTATTACATGATCTTACATTTACTGTTCAGCTTCAATGTACGTAATATCATTTGAGTACATTGACGTCATCACGCACGCACTGTCAGTTCAAACAAATGAACTCCTGATGACCTGAGGAACTGAGTTTCATTTATTATAAAGGCACTCATGAATTGTGTGAGTTGCGGGAACGAACAATTTTCCCAAATCGTCCAAACTGATCATCTAGTATAGTGGAAATGCGATGACGTTGTCCTTGAACGTCCTAAAACTGGGCAGCAACTGCAGGAAGGACATCCGTTGAGACGAAAGCCGTAGTTCGTACCACAGTTCGTACGCATTGTTTGTTTCCAGAAGCATTCCTATCCAGCTCGTCTTGTGTTTACACTAACACGCCTTCATAGAGAGTGCGTCATGCATCTTTGCGGATAATTTTATCTCTAGTAGAAATCGGCCAGGCACAATAATTTCAACCGTTTAAATTTGATATTGTCCCTACCTTATCCGGTAATTGTACTTGTTGTTTATATTGTTGTTACCAGGGCATAATCGTTATTCCGTTCGCCATTTATAGTCCGGTATGTGAAGTCAAAATGAGGGAAACACCCGGTTGAATTCCGAGGGTGTGGTAATGATTTATTGAATCAAGCATTGGCCCAGGGTTACCTTAGCACTGACGAATAAAATAGTCTGACGTTAGACAGAATAAAGTATACTGGCCGCAAACTCAGCATGCTCTTTAGTTCCCCATTTTGTAACAATTTCAATAACATAGTATCACGCCCCGACTACATCAAACCACGCCCATTTTGTCCGCAAAAGTGAGGCCTCTCCCCCCGTCCCACCCCCAATTATGAAACACTCGCTACACCCCTGAGTGTATTAGACCAAGCACGCGAAATATCTCGATAGCTTTAGAGCGTCTATCTGCTACTGTTAATGCGTCCACACGCATTTTGCAAGCATGCTTTTGTAAAATATATACACAATAAACTTTTACCTTGACATTCATGAATGATGTTGAATGATGTTATTCTTTATATCGCGAAATTTCGGTAAACTTGTCAAAAACTTGAAAGAATATAAAACGAAACAACTTCACTATCAAAGTTCTGTCATCAACATTTCTGTCATCAAAGTCGACAATGACTTTAATTTAACCACAGAAACTTTGACCGTGTAAGCGAACCTTTAAAGTTTCGGCAAGTTGTCCTTTCGGCAAAATGTCTTTCGGCGACAAGTCCGTTCGGCAAAATGTCTTTCGGCGAAGTGTCTTTCCGCGGCAAAATGTCCGGCCACCCGTCCATCTTGTAGCTGTGTGTCGTCACGTAAGAGCCTCTTTGTTCTCTTCAACTCAAGATGGTAAATGATGTACAAACAAACTCTTTGTCGTTCACTCCTTGAGATATTGGATTCGGAATTTTTAGTGAAATGTTGACTTTTACAACGTTTGGTATAAACAATGATCTGTGATTAGAACAAGATTTTTAAAGGTGGATTTTAATAGTTAACGTTATATCTTTTTAACACTTTAAAACAAACAGCCAAATGATTTTACACATCACAGAGAGATCGCAACACTCAACAACAGAAACAGGCATCCAGTACGATGTCTTTTTATAATTACTCATGCAGTAGCTACAAATAAACAAGGAATATATCAAGAAACTCTTCTTATCAAGATTCTGTAAAATGCACTAATGCCCAGAACTAAATACACTTTATATTTCTGAATGATTTATTGAATGTTTCTAATTTTATTTACAATATTGTGAATGTGTATGTTAAATATAGTTTAAGTTCCCTTTACCTATTGTATAAGGTTATACAAACGTAACACAGAGCGCAGAGCTCAACCTCGCGATCGTCCCCGCGGTTGCTCACAGCTCGATCGCCAGAGCTAGAATACATTTTACAGTATTTTTAATCTTTTTCTCTATAAGGCCACAAGCTACATGCAAATGCTACAGAGATGGCAATACCACCAAAGTCGGGCAAATTCACTTGGGACAATTGGACACATTGTGAACTACATACAAACGCCATAAGGAAATTCAGGTGACTTTGGACAGGGACATGTAAGGGTAAGTGGGGTATTAAGCATCATTGGGAGATATCTGTGGTTTGGATGGGGTAATATGGGCTGGTATATATCCCCATGTGTGACTGGAGGTCTACAAATATCCACTTGACTATGTGGATTTGTTGGCCGAATACAAATTCGGTGGGGGCGTGGGGAGGAGCTACGTGATTGCGTGATCTCGGTCTTGTTGCTAGGAGACAATTCACCATCGTTTAATTTTCGCATAAAACTTTCGTATTCATGTTGGAAACTTTCCAGATTTTGTGTAATACCGCTGTCCGTCTTATTCGGTTCGTCGTCGCGGCAGGGTAAACGTTCCCTTGGGTATATGTGGTGGTACGTATTCTCGTAGTGAGGGTGCATTCCCCGGTATTTCATCTGAAGCATCTCACTGTAGTAGGGTTCACTGCCAGGAACCATTCTTCGATTGTCTGAAACAAGTTAAAAGCAAGTTAAAGTAAAAGTTCTCATATTGGTCAAGTGGAGGAGAAAACCTGTGCATTGATGTGTATAGTTCTATCTGTTCTAAACTCCACCTGTGTTGCGCTATACAGTCTATTTGTGAGATCAGTGGCGCCTGCATACTTACCGTGAAATTGTTCAGCGGTGTATGTTCCAGGCACTTGTCCCATCATACCCCAGGGGCTTGCACCATGCAAACCAATATGAAAAGCGTCCATGGTATGTGACATTCTTCGCTTTCTCTCGCGCCTCAGTATAGCAACACGTACAGCGGTTACACGTCGTTTCTCTGTCACCATTAAACACTTTGCGCATGTGCAATCCTTCCACTGACACTCTCTCTTGTGACCGCGGACGCTTGCAACGGTATTGTGGGAACGACATCTTGCGCATTGTGGAACACGTCGTTTACGTCTGCTTGACATGCTGGCTCTAAAATATTTCAAGAAAATATACTTAACCCTTAAGGCTGATTCAAACTATCAAAGTTTCTGTGATCACAGTAGGAATTTTTCATACGTAAATTGAAGAATTGGTAAGAAAGTTTTGAGAGATCTGACTCATTGTTTAACATTTAGTCACTTCCCTCAAATATTTCTTACAAATAGGCTTTCAAAACTTGAAATATAGCCATGCAAGCCCGCACTGTGATCACAGAAGCTTCAGTTGAGAGTGCAAAGCAGCCTTAATTAAAGGCCCACCGACAGACCGGACGCGATTCGGCAACGCGACGCGAATTTTCAGTTTTCAAAAACAAATAAAACCATCAACGGATCAAAATTTGACAAGATATGCAGACCCAAATAGCTAAAATTGCTTAAGTGGTTCCGAATATTTGAAAAACATAGAAAAATATTAAAATTAAATGTCATTGAAAACTGAAAATTTGCGTCGCGTTGCCAAATCGCGTCCGGTCTGTATGAGCCTTAAATGTCCATGCAGAACCCCATTCGCGCCGAGTTTTTCATCTCTATCAGTTCTTAACTGTTCTCTCTGAGGTCCTCTCTTATTATTACAGCGTTATTTTTAGCGTGCTTAAGCAAGCGATGTGTTGTCACTTGTCAGCACGTATGGATGTCAGATTCCCAAGTGCGGAGTGCACTAAAAACTGTGTTTGTATGAGTTTGTGGTTGTCTTCAACACTTGACAAAACATACTGAAGACTCTTAAAGTTTTTGCTTCCTTACACGAACGCTGTGATGCAAAATTCCGTCAAAATTAGTTATACCAATTTTCGTGCGACATCCGTGTTGACAAGAACGTGTTAAGTTGAATATTGAAGGAGAAAGCGTTTCAATATTCCAGTGTTTTGGTCGAAACAAACACCTGAAAAAGATTTTAAAATCTTCGATGTTCTCAGTGAAAGCCTTTCGATTGTAACCACCATGCAATAGGGAGTTTAAACTTCACGTTTCCAGGAACGGCAGGTACAAATTTTCTTGGCAAAATTTTCGTTGAACGTTTTCGTTTCGTATTTTCTTTCTTGCGTCGAAAGAATAATTAAGTATTTCAGTTTTAAAACAGCAAGTTTATTTACTCTTTATTGCCTGATATCGTAAAATTTTTCTTTGCCTCGCGTTTGCCGTTTGACGTATAACGCGAAGCTTAAACTCTCCAATAATTGCCTTCGTGGACCTCTAGGGAGAGCAGTTTGAAGCCTTGACCTGTGCAATACATAAACGAGTCAAACAAAAGAATACGAGTGTAAATTATTGACTTTCTTGTAAGCCGACTTTATCTTTTCTCTTTTGAATGTCAGTAATTCAGCGATGATCAACGATTGTTTGACAATTGAACAAAGTTGTTCACATGCCATATCAATTTTTTTGCATGATCATTTTAACCCCATATCAATATGGGGCATAAGATAAGCCAACGCCATTGCAATAAAGTAGAAACTTTCTGCCCCCTTAAGATGTGTGTGGGGTATTTAGCGCACGGTGGTGAATTAAATCGCGTGAATTGAACTTCCATACATGTAAGCTATATACATATTATTACTGCAGAGAGTACGATATATTTTTGCGTACTTTGGTAAAAAACATTCTCCTAATCTTATTACTTCGCAATTACAGCCGTTTTGTAAATGGGCTATACTTTTATGAACAGAACTTACATAATCCACCTTATCTTGCCCGATTAGAATCGCTACTTTTTCATTCAAGTTTAATTTGAAGAAAGGCTGTTCGATCTGCCAGGACCGCTAAAGATTAGCGCAATCTCTGAGAAATATTATTATAAAATACAGCATTCCCAGTCCCGGCTTTTCAATACTTGCTTACATTTATAATATTAAAAGTTCTATACAAAATTTCTATATAAAATATTTAATTTTTACAATAATAAATTCCTAACATTTTCTTCTTCAACTTAGTTTTGAATGTTTTTAAGGTAATTTCTTTAAGTCGTTGTCTATGCTATTCCAAATCTTTACAGCTCTAGAATGGAAAATCTTGCCCTGTTTTGTATGTGGTGGAATATATACATCTTCTTTATTCCCTCTTATTTAAATCCTAACTCTCGTTGCGTTTAAGGAATAGGTTACTTGGATAAGATGGCACTAATATAATGGATTTATGAGCTTACCTGTTTTCTCGATCAAAGCAGCTTAGCCAATAGTTGTCCTGCTAAACTTGCGTGTCAGTATACATGCGAATGTGCTCAAAAGCCTGTCCTAACTCTGCATATTTAATCATTAGTTATTAACGATTAGCCTAGGAAGCTCGCACATGTTCGAGAGTCTTTGGGTCGGCCTCTTTGCCTCGGTTTATTATTCTTAAGGGTTACTTAACTGACACGTGTGCATGACGAGTGTTCAACAAGGATAATTAGTTTTTAGGCAAATGTTGGCTGTTTCTAAAATTACCGGGGGGGGATACTTGTGGACATTGATCGATTTGCTCAGCTTGTACACTGGGATAAACTAGTTTAGGATTCTTCTCCCTCTCTCTCTCTCCCTCCCTCTCTCTCTACAAGCAACTATGTATAGTCTCACTTTCAGTATATAGATCTTGATGCCCCCTGGCGGAAAAAAACCCTGCCCCGTAGCTTTCTCATTCAGTACTGTCGCCTTATAGTGTATGTGTGACAAATGCTTCCAGTCATTCTCTGAGTACTAGTTCGGTTTCGTTGCATGTATAGTAAGTAGTATATTGACGCTCACTCAGCCGCTGGGTGAAACACCTCGGAAAGTTCTCGAGTATAAATTAAGATTAGATTAATATTGACAAGATATGACCCTTACAGGATTTCTGGAAGAACAGTTTAGAACTGATGCAGCTATCCAGTGCAAATAATGTTGGTTTAGTGTAGGTTTCCTTCTGTGGTAACACTGGATCTCTAGCGAGATCAGTTTAGAATAGCGAATCCCCCCGTGCAGAAAATACGCGTAATAGTAAAGTCAATATATACAGTCTAAACACAATTTAAACAAACTATCTTTACTTAAAATTAAATTGCTTCTTGCTGAAGTTAAACACGGTAATAAGTGAGTGTGCTTGGTGTCAATACTTTAACAAACGTTTTTATATTCATGCCCAACTTTTGCCACTTCATTGTCGCAATTTTGAATAGAAGAAAAGCAAAAAATTGTAACTTGTCATGAAATAATGCGTGGCAGAGCATAATGTGCAGAATGATTGATCACACGATGCATATTCGAAGAACTCTTGAAAGTGTCGTACAAATACCATACGGTGATAATGCCGTCAATTTTCTGACACATATTTAAACAGTACCTAACTTGCTATTTTCAATGAAAGTTCAATAATATATCCCACACTTTCCTAATTTAGTTTAATCGGTTAATGCCTAATGGCAATAACTGTATAATTATATTGAACGCAACCTTTTATTTTAATAGTATTTACCCTTTTTAGACGCCAATGAGCTGATTCACTTACATTTTCAGTTGGCTCACAGAATTCTGACGTCTTTAGGGCGTCCTACAGACGTCACAATTCGTACAGTTGTGTCTTTCCTAAACTGAAAAGAGCTGTTTTGACTAAACGAAATGCGTACGAAACTGTAAACATTTTTGTTGCAATACTCCTTAAAATTACTGACTAAAATAATTTGCGCAATGTTGTGCATGTCCTTTCTTTAATTCCAGAAAGCGTTTGCCCAGTTTAGTTTGTTTAGTTTATAGGTTGTAATGGCACTGGTCCAATATGTTCCTAGAACAGCACCTGAGAAAGCGTATAAAACTATGCAGTATAAATACAGCTGCATAGCTTGAACTCTTTAGTTTTTAAACTGAATGCAATGTTTACTTCATTTAATTGTTTTCCATTTTTTTCTTTCGCGTGTAAACGTGATCGAAAATGTTTCGTGCGAGTTTTGAAAGCCTTCCGATTGTCTGCCTTTTAAGGAAAACGACAATATGGTTCCCGCTTGTATTTTGCCATAATTGCTTCGTTAAACAATGAATTTTGGCTAATTATGATAATGCTGCTATCTTAAATATTAGGATAGTTTGCTTACATGCGCGGGGTAATAAGTCAGTCCAATTAGGTCTGTCATGAACACGCAAAATGAACGCTGCTATAGTTGAGCTGTAATTAAAGTTAAATTATTAATAAGATTTTTATTGAAACTATACAGTTTTAAACTATTTGAGGTTTTGAAAGGCTTTACATATTCCCTCGATTACATTAAACAGAAAATAACACGTTTGAATGTAATTTTGCCCATAAAGTTGTATGCATCAACAGCAGGATAACTCAAAATCTATCAAACGTATTGATACGAAAATAATACTAAAACATAGGAACACTCATCAGACCCTTATTTTGTTAATCTAGAGCTTGAAATGTCTGCCGTACAATGCATGGCTGCCGATTCTCATCAACTCTGGCCTCGTTTCACCGAGGCTTTACTGCATGTGAAGCCCCGAGAGCGTTTCCATGAGAATGAATGACATGAAAGACATTTGGTCTGACGACCATGCAACCGAAATCTCATTGATTTAATCCACGATCGGTCTGTGTTGAATAAAGATGTGCAACAGTACAAAACATTCTTCCAACACTAAGCTTGATTTTCTTTTAAAGTTATTGCTTTACATTTTATACAAAAACAAGAATTTGCATGTGCACAGCAGTTTGCATGCAGTCACAAGTTTGTTCTTTCATAGGGCTAGTAAAATTGTATTCAAAACGGCATTGTCTTGGTTTTTATCAACAAAACGTTTTTTTATGTGGTATTGGATTTAGTGCGGGTCAAGGCGCATGCAATAGTTATATTGTTTATCATCTAACATGATAGTTTTGCATAAGAAAAATTTACGCGGACAACCGTTAACAGCTGTGTTTCAAAATTTTCACTTTACTCTCTGTTGCTCCGCTGAAGAAACAACCGTCACTATAAGATGTCAGTTTAATGGCCTCGACAAAAACACCGAATTAAGACACCTTCCTCGAATAAACGCCGAACTTCGTTTATTAAGCCGTCGTATTGTGAGTAGCATGAGAGTTGATGCGGAGCAATTCTCGCCCGCGTTTGACCGTTATTTCTCATTGACTCTCATCAACTTTCATCAATTTTCAGCTGGCTCAATGTTTTGATGAGAGTTTGCCTCTGAGTTCGTGAGTTCGATTCTCGCTACGGACTCAGGTAAAAAGAGTCAGTCAACGCTCTGCCGATAGTCGTGGGTTTTCTCCGGGCGCTCCGGTTTCCTCCGACAGGGCAAAAGTTGACAGGGTGGGTTAGGATAAACACAGTTAAGAAAGTAATATCACAATTGCTGTAAAGATGAAATAGTCTAGGCTAAGTAAGTAACAGTTTTTCGCTACGCTCGCGGTAATATCCACTCAACTCTGATCAACTCTCATGCAACTCTTGTTCTCGTTTGATCGGGGCATAAATCTAAAGTAAAGGTCCATCTATGCATGATACGACTAGTAGTATATCCTGGCCGATATGTACTCCAATAGATGCGCGTAAAAATGTCACATTTGAAACTGATAGACAGGAATAGTGGCGTCAGCAGTCATTTTCATACCGGCCAGAATGCCAATCGTATACGACAAGTCGTGTCATGTAAGCAGCACCTTGCTTCATTTTAACATTTCAATTTCCTGCAATTGTTACGCGTGCGCAAATGAATAAGAATTAATTTCTTTATGACGTCATGTTCAACACTTCAATGTAAGCATGCGTGAGATGCTGATGACGCCATCGTAATGTTGGGACCGGTTCGAAAGACCAGTCTTGTCATATGGCTGATATTGTTGTTATGTTGTTTAGATTTGATAAAAGGCAAGGCAAAGATACCTTCTGTGTTTGATTGCCGCAACGATCAGGAAAAGAAACTTAACTGTACAAATCACGGATTTCAAAACGTTCCTTACGACTATTACAAGGGTTGGGGGTACTATAATATGTAAGTACATAATATTTTACAGACGTACATATTTGTGCCAAACTCATTAATAATTCATGAAGAAAACACAAAAGAAATCATGAGCGTGAAGGAGTTTGTATATCTGATATAAAATCATGCTGATTTACATAAACTTTAAGTTGGATTTATTCACCAAATATAATTCATTTATTTTAATATCAAATATCATAAATTTAGTTGAAGAATACGAATGTTCTCATCAAAACGTTTCACAAACCATTTACAACATTCTCGTCCGTTTTATCTGTTATACAAACTCTCGCTGTGACATTTAGTCAAAAAATTACAATTATTATCTTACAGTTTGCTTCGAGTTGTGGCCTGTTATTTTGTTTGTTCGCATACTGATATATTACGAAACTTGAGTTGAGGGCACTTTATCTTCGACGTGTATTTTGAATTTCAGTTACCTCAGTGAAAACCCGTACATCTGTGACTGCAGCATCGTGTGGTTTCTGCGTGAGCCAGCCGACGTGAGAAAAAACGTTAAGGATTTGGATGAGATGAGATGCGCCTATCCTGACAAACTGAACATGAAAAAAATCGCAGAATTGAAGGAAGAAGAGATCTGTGACGCAGGTAAGAGAATCGTATCGTATGCGCCTCTCTAGTCTGGTGTACACTATCAAAGTTTCTGTGATCACAGAATCTGTGATTTCATATTATCACGTGTTTTGCTCGTGTGAATGAAGAGTAGAAATGAAGTTCTCAATTTCTTTAGAAAGAGTCAGTTTTAAGAAATTCTGTAATCCTCCAGCTGGTAAAAGCAGATATTGGAATTGCGATAATCGCGGATTGGATTACATTCCGTATGATATTTTTGTGCGAAAACAAGGATTGTGAGTACAATTCTGTGTTGTGTCTGTTTCCTTATCTAGAACTCGGTCAGTGGCTTTCGCCCCTTTAGGAAGCTCACTCATGCAAAATGCACTTGCATGAAAACATGATCTTTTTCTAATGTACGTCGTTATAGGTTTGTTAATATAGCAGTTCTCTTTAGTTTTTTGTACTTACTGCTCATGGATGATTTATCGTTGTTTTTCAAGCTCGCTCATTGGACAGTACTTGTGCGATTGTAACATGGTTTGGTTCGTTCGATATCTCCTACGGTATTTCAGGAAACGTTTAATCCCAAACTTTGATCGCATCACATGTAAAGCGCCAGATACGTTTTTAAATGTTGCAGTTGTGACGCTGAATGAAAATGATATTTGCCCTCAAAAAGGTATATTGTTATTGCTAATTCAACTTTGAAATGTCATTTTTGATGTTTATCAAAGCCGCGTGATAAGATCTTGCATATCATTCAGTCGAGCACATTTGCCAGCAGAAAAATCGCCGATAGAATTGCCACCAGGCTTAAAGGAACCATCCCGGTTAACCGGGCCAGCTGAGTCCCAAAGTCACTAATTAAACTGATACGTGTAAGCAGTTCTTAGGCTACCATTTTACACTTGTACCCATTATTAGATTCATGCAGATTAGATCAGGTCTTGTTTTTCGTTCACTTCATTATAAGTGTACGTACCAGTGTAGGTAGTGGCAATAAAATAAGAAAGCTTTGGATTGCTAGATTTACAACTACCTGATAAATACAAGGACGGAGGGCTTTCGAAACGTCGACGTTCTCCTTGTATTTTTCAGGTAGTTGTATCCCTAGCAATCCGAAGTTTTCATAATATTCGTGTCTATTCTTTCTCGTGAACAGAACCTGATCTTTGCAAAGCTCGTCCATGTCCCAAAACATCGACGTGTGAGCTTGCTGGAAAGATGGCATACAGATGTGTGGGTTAGTATCTTTCCTGCTTCAGTTACAAGACGCTGATTTGTTTTCAGAGAAAGCGCCTTCAACCTGTGAGATCATGGGTTTGATTCTCGCTACGGACTCATGTGAAAAGAGTCAGTCAACGCTCTGCCGAAAGTCGTGGGTTTTCTCCGAGTGCTCCGGTTTCCTCCCACAGGGAAAGTTGACAGGGTGGGTTAGGATAAACATAGTTAAGAAAGTAATATCACAATTGTTGTAAAGATAAATAGTCTAAGCTTAGTATATGTAGTTAGGTAAGCGTAATACTTGATGTAAAGCGCATTTGATTATATCATCCACATGTGAATTTGCGCTATAGAAATCCTGATCTTAAAAACCATAAACTATCTTTTTTTTACTCAGACATTGATGAATGTGCTACGAAGCAAGATGAGTGTCACAAAGATGCAAAGTGTATTAATACTAAACCAGGATATAAATGTCAGTGTAAACCTGACTTCACGGAATACGATAATGGAAGACAATGCAGGGGTAAGAGTTTTTGTTCCTTTTAAATGGTTTTTATTGCTGTAAGAACAAAAACGTACGTAAGCTGCTATACATGAGTAAATTTTCCAATTTAAGCTTTTTCCACCAAAATCATTATTGTTCTTCTTAGATGTGAACGAATGCACTGATAAATCACCTTGTTCACAGAATGCTAAATGTGTGAACATTCCTGGATCTTACAAATGTGTTTGTTTAACTGGCTTCGTTGGGGATGGAAAAGAATGCAAGGGTAAAGTTCTCCTAGTGTTGTTCAGGTAGTTCTATCCCTATCAATATGAAACACTGACTCCTATAGTTATATATCTGTATTATTTTTTTCAGACATAGATGAATGCAAGACGAAAAAAGACTGCTCAATTTATGCAGAATGTAAAAACACACCTGGCCCTGATAAATGTGTATGTAAGAAAGGTTACCATGGCAACGGGAAGGTCTGCAGAGGTAATGGAGTCACCAGTCACTTTAATTTTTATTCATAATAGTTTTGTTATTTTTGGCAGGTCTAAATTGGAAAATTGCTAGCACGGCGTGTAACGCCGAATTTTCGACTGTACCTATAACACTCTGAAAATATAATTTTATATTATCCATTTTCTTAACTCAGATATAGATGAATGTGATGGAAAGGTCTGCCCAGCTCAGGCGAATTGTCAAAACACCCTTGGCTCGTACTCGTGTGAATGCTTTCCTGGATATCACTTGAAACATGGTCAATGTTTAGGCAAGTTGTTGTATATAAATGATGTATATCCTATCTTTTCATCAATATATCAGTTTAGTTACTCATAGACATTTGTTACTTTATATTACACACGTAAAACGCACAAGTTGTAACAAACCTGTAGCAGACTTGTAGCAATGCTGTTCCAACAACTTGTCAACATGATGTGTTCGTACCTGCCTCCGCAGACCCTTCATTGGACACAGTGCAGTGCAGTTGCAATCTATATAGATCAGTGGTTGTGATAAGTTGCCGGGCAATGCTTCCCCTTCCCCTTATTCTTCGCGCGCCCAACAAAGAAATTTTTCTCGTTTTCCTCTCCTCCCTTTGAAAGCGACTGGGGACGAGGCAATGTTCGCACTGCTTGCTCCAACAAGGTTGTTCCAACTTGTTATCGTCCTGCAATTCAACCATTTGTCAACAAGTTGTGAGTGACAACCTTGTAGCAACTTAATGAAATAACGCATTGTTACAACTTATTGTCAAGCTTGCTACAAGCCTGTTGCGAACACATCTTGTTGACAAGTTGTGAGTGACAACCTTGTAGCAACTTGATGAAAATAATTGTGAGGTTTTTGCTTGTGTGAGTGAAATAATTTTATTTTCTTTTTATGAAGATGTGGACGAATGCAAAACAAATACTCATACCTGCGACAAGAATGCGTTATGTATGAACCAATGGGGAGGATATAAATGTCGTTGTAATGACGGATACGAAGAACATAACAGTGGAAGAATTTGCTCTAAGAAAGGTGAGATTCCTGCGTCACGTCTGCAGACACTCAAGATTTCTTGAACATTCTGTGCCAGCCATAGTGCCAGCACAGCTAGGTCGTGAGAAGAACACCAGAAAGGATTTAACTACCTCAAAATAACGAGTAAAACCTCGAAAAATACAAGTAAAACCTCCCAACGAAAGTTTTACTTGTGTTGTTCAGGTAGTTGAATAGACCTTATGCGTAATGACGTCACAAGGCTTGATGCCCGGGAGGAATGCTGGTCTTAGTAGTCATCGCCTGGGAAAATTACGATAGTGGCCATTTTGAATTGTTTAATTTTCCCAGGCGATGACTACTAAGACCAGCATTCCTTGCAGGCATCAAGCCTTGTGACGTCATTATGCATAAGGTCTATTCTATGTTTTCCATTTTGTCCAGATGAGGCGTCGAGAAGCAATTCACTTCTTATCATCGTGATCGTCGTCCCAGTGTGTTTGCTCGTTATCGTGGTAGCTGGACTAGGACTCTATTTTCACAGGTAACATGCATTTTGGAGGCTCTGTGTAACAACCATGTTTTATGCTGTTTTCGATACTTGCCAAATCTTACAACGTGTTCTTCTTTTATAGGAAGAACAGAAAGAAACAAAATGAACCAAACAACAAGAATAATGCTGATGCACTGCTCAAGAATGAAGAAGTTACCCAGCATGTGTTCAAGTTTAACCCACATGCTAATAGGAAAACAAAGTAAGTGAAAGTTTTGAATAGAAAAGTGGGCTCACCTCCTATGCAAAAATCTCACAACTTGTCAAGAAGATGTGTTCGCAACAGGCTTGTCAATAAGTTGTAACAATGCTGTTATTTTATCAAGTCGCTACAAGGTTGCCACTCGCAACTTGTTGACAAATTGTTGAATTGCAGGACGATAACAAGTTGTTGGAACAACTTGTGACAAGTCTGTTGAGCTCAACAACCTTGTAGCAAGTTGTGAACAACCGTTGGCAACTTGTCAACAAGCTGGGAACAAGCAGTGCGAACACATCCTGTTGACAAGTTGTTGGAGCATCATTACTACATGTTTGCTCAAGATTTACGTTTTTACGTGTGCAGTTGCCAATGTATCAATGTGAAACAAAGTTGTTTTTTGTTGTTACAGTACACCAGAGGGTACGTACGCATTGTTCGAATCTTCAGACGAGGAAATAGATTATGATGATTACTAAGTATGTCAAAATACACATTGGGTACTGTGATGGAAAAATATGTATTATTCTTGCAATAAAATCTGGGTTTTGCTTGGCAACATAGTGCAACGATCTTGACAAAATCCTTTGCGTCGTGCTGGCAAAACGTTTCCTAAAAATCGAATTATTCAAAAAGATAGCAGCCTTGTAGAGTCTTTGCAGAAACTTAAATACTTTATTTTAATCCAGCTTGAATACATTTTTTTCCTGTTTTATTCAATATCATAGTAGTGGAAGTCAAAATCTTGTTTTTCTGAATATGCAGATACCATGGATATATTCGAAATTCTGAAAGATAAGAAAGAAAAATGCTTGAGAATATATCTAATTTTATTTTATTTTATTTTGTCAGCTTTATTGGACGCATAAAAAAACTACAAGGTATCGGTGAAATTGGCTTATGCAAACGGGGATATTCCATAAAACTCCTAATGTAACATGACGTTTTTTAAGATTTAGAAAAGTTAGATTCAGGCACCTGATTTTTTCACCAGGGAGCAGTAATACCCACCTGCTGAAATATATACCCAAATTTCAATGCATTCAAAGACATGTCAGTTAGATGCTTATCGCTGCATTATGCACTCTGAATCACAAGATTTTAAGCACCATTTGGCTTAACTATTTATAATAATATAAAATTAATAAGTTAAATTTTCTCTGGGGGACAGTTTGCCCTGCTCCCCCCCCCCCCCAACTCCCAAACTTACGGTGACATATCCATTGGTACGAAAGGGATGTCAGGCCCGTACAACAGAGGTTCTTCACTTCCATCCATTTCTTTACTCGAACTTTCTCCCTTTCTTCTGCAGCAACTAAAAATTAAAATTTGTCCATACACTCTTCCGAAAAGTACGTCATTTGACTATGGAGCCTCGTTTTCGTGTATGCAAGATTAAATCCAATCCTCTCAATCACGAAATCGAGGCTCAATAGCCAGAATAACAATTGAATTGATTTATTTGTGAAACATTACTCACCGTTTACAACAGTAACAACAAGCAATCATCATCAGAACTAGAAACACGACAGCAGCAAGCGCCGCGATCCTGACATTGGTTCGTTCATAAAATGGAGTGAGGACTTCTGAAAACGAAATTAATTGGCAGTAAGTCTTTGTGATATTGTCTATCGAAAATATTTTGTGATATTTTCTAAGAAGGCTCGAATGGTTATCAGCAACATATGAATACATGGTTGAAAAACTAACCTTCCTGGAAGCATGGTTCTGTTTCCGAGAAACGTTCATATCCTTCTTTACATTGACATTTATAACCTCCAGGGTAATTGATACACACTGCATTCTTGTCGCAATTATGAGGGAATTCATTACTCCAACATTCATCCATGTCTAGAATGAAGAATTTCCATCAAATTCACACTCCATGTGCTAAAACTGAACTAGTCTAATTGCACCTACACTCAAGAGAAATTTTCTGTATTCGTTTATTGAGTTTTTCACTCCTTGGTGAGCGGATTTCCCAACAAGCTATTGCCCAATTGATAGTGGATCCGAGGTACCTACGATTTGAACGTCCTTATCCGAGAAGACGCGAAAGTCTAACCTTTTACTGATGTCAATGTAAAGGTAGCACTTTCTCAATTGTTTTAAGACCTTGAGAGTAGAGGTCTGACCAAAGATTGAACCCTCCTAGCTTGAAAGACAAGCATTGTGATCGCGACATAGTCGTAGTTCCAACATGATTTCTGAAGTCACGAGTTATCTACCTGAGCAGTGCGTTTCATTCCGTGAATATCCTTCTATGCATTGACATTGATACGATCCAGGAGTGTTGACACATTTTGAATTGGCCATTGAACAAACATCTTCTTTTGAACATTCATCTATGTCTACATACGATAGAGATTTATGTTTATATACAATCCAGAAATGATCTAACAAAACCGCGGTAGTTCTAACCTCGGTAGAACAGTAATCGTATACGTTGATACGTTTTACCTCGCACCAATCCACAACCGCAATGATGTGTTGTGACTGAGGCTGAATTTGAATGAAAGAAAGTAATCCTACCTTTGCAAATTTTTCCGTTGCCATAGTAACCAATATTACAAGTACATTTGTAAGAGCCGTCCATGTTTTGACATTTTGCACTGGATGAACACTGCTCGCTGTCCTCACATTCATTTATGTCTGGATGGAGATAAAAAATGAAAATCGACAAGTCAAGCTTGGTGATCTTTTCTCCCAGTTGTGAACAACCATGGAAAAACGTTTGGGAATTCACTATTTTAGGCTGCTACGAGCTTGTTGTCATCATAACAACTTTTTACGTGCAGACGATATCTGACTTGTTGGAACAACTTGTTGCGACAACTTGTTGGTCTCATCAATCAACCCTGTTACAAGATGATAGCAACTTGTTCCAGACTTGTCAACGACTGATGTGAACGACTAGGAACCCAAGGAGTGCGAACACATCCTGTTGAAAAGTTGTGAGACGTTTACACGCGTAGGATGGCCTAGCAATCTTACCATCGCAGTATTTCCCATTGCCGCTGTATCCAGATTTACAAACACACTGAAACGATCCAGGATTATTCTCACACCTTGCTTGTTTAGCACAGTACGTCTTTCTTGCACATTCATCAACATCTTTATGCAAGGACAAGAAAGAAAAATATTAGAACGGCACACTCTAAAAACGCCTAGTTAAACTTCTTGGTTAACTTAAAATAACCCAATCTAGGAAGTCCTGGTTACATTAACTAGAATATAGATTAGAATAACCAGAGAGCAACATTAGTGAAAATATGCAGCAACAACAACGCGAAATATACAAAAACAACAATACCTTCACAAAGTCTTCCATAATTGAATGTCTTATAACCAGGTTTACAGTGACATTGATAGCCAGGTGATGTATTGATACACTTTGCATCTCGATGACATGTATGTTGATTGGAGGAACATTCGTTAATATCTGCGGATAAAGATATGGATGTATTCCAGGGTGACAATCGATGACATCTGGTTAATACAATGTTCAAGGCCCTCGCTAAATAGCTTTAAACAAACAATTCAATATTCTACGATATTTCATGGATCTAGAAATTGTTCTAAGGAAGGGGACAACAGTCCCTGTATGGTATATATATTCTGGTGACTGTGCCCACAGTGTGACCATGTTACCATCTCGTATCATATACCTGTGCATATTTTCCCGTTCCCCGTATAGCCTTGTTTACATTGACAAAGATAAGATCCTGGCGAGTTAGAACAATCTGCATTTGTTGAACATGTCCTTTTGTCTTTGCATTCATCAATGTCTGTTTGGAGGGGAAAAGAACAAAAGAAATGATCGTCATTTTCTACGCAAGAATTTGATCATATGATTACACTAAAACCTTGGTATGAGAGTTGCAAATCTCGTTCGCGTTTGCCTGCCAGCTTTCATCAACTTTGAGTTATGTACAAATTTTAACGAGAGTTGATGAGTTTTCGCTACGCACGCGGGACATGCAGTCCACTCTCATCAACTCTCATGCAACTCTTGTTCGCGTTTGAACGGGGCATGACAGTTGAGAAAACTCGCATGCAAACTCTCAACTCTCACCAACTCTCATGCAACTCTTGTTCTCGTTTGACCGGGGCATGAGAGTTGAGAAAACTCTCGCTTCTCAACTCTCATCAACTCTCATGCAACTCTTGTTCTCGTTTGATCAGGGCATGAGAGTTGAGAAAACTCTCGCTTCTCAACTCTCATCAACTCTCACGCACTCTTCTTCTCGTTTGACCGGGGCATGAGAGTTGATGAAACTCATCGCTTCCTTTGCATCATTACCTTTGCATTGTTTTCCATCTCCTTCAAATCCAGAATTACAAGCGCAACTGTACGAGCCAGGAGTGTTGACACATTTTGCATCTTTTGAACAAGTACCCTTGCTCAGGCATTCATTGACATCTAGTAAGGAAAGATCGCAAAGTAAAATATTATTTAATACAGAAATAAATGAGATTAAAGAAAGATGAATAGTGCACAGCAGAAATGACCCCCCCCCCCCGCGGGATTTAGGGAAATCCTGGAGAAACGCATTTCCTAAAATTTGTATCTTTAAAACAGTGAAATCTGGTGTTGCTCAATATATAGCGAATGAAAGCATCCATATTTGTGTGTACACATAAAATTAAAGATTACAAAATTCTGGAATCCAAAACAGAATAATTCACAATCTTACCAAAGCAAACTTTTCCTTTTCCTTTGTAGCCAGTATTGCATTTGCATTCATACGAGCCTGGGAAATTCCTACACTTGGCGTTCTTGCCACAGCGGTCTTTACTTGAACATTCATTGATATCTTGGAAATGAAGAGAAAGATTTCCTTAACACAATGTAGTGATGAAAATAACTTTGGATGTAAACACGAGTATAACGATGCTGAGTAAACAAAACAACAAAAATCAAAGACAACAAAAATATATACCATGATCAGTCAACCACAGCAATGACAACGACAACTACAATGACATATTTACCTCTACAAGGCGACGTTCCGCCAGCGAAGCCAGGTTTGCATACACATTTAAAATGTGGTGACAAATTTATACAGTTTGTTTTTTTAAGATCACATAAATTTCTCTCAGCACATTCGTCGATATCTGCAATGAAAATAACATTAAAAGGTCATTGCTGTAAGACGTGGAGAAAGATTGTCTTCTCGTTATAGTTTTCGAAGATGTTTCCTGAAGGTGGACAAATCAGGAAACATTGTTTCCTAACCAGGAAACATTGTTTCCTAGCCATGTTTCCTAAAGGTGGACAAATCAGGAAACATTGTTTCCTAGCCATGTTTCCTGAAGGTGGACAAATCAGAAACATTGTTTCCTAGCCATGTTTCCTAAAGGTGGACAAACCAGGAAACATTGTTTCCTAGCCATGTTTCCTAAAGGTGGACAAACCAGGAAACATTGTTTCCTAGCCATGTTTCCTGAAGGTGGACAAATCAGAAACATTGTTTCCTAGCCATGTTTCCTGAAGGTGGACAAATCAGAAACATTGTTTCCTAGCCATGTTTCCTAAAGGTGGACAAACCAGGAAACATTGTTTCCTAGCCATGTTTCCTAAAGGTGGACAAACCAGGAAACATTGTTTCCTAGCCATGTTTCCTGAAGGTGGACAAATCAGAAACATTGTTTCCTAGCCATGTTTCCTAAAGGTGGACAAACCAGGAAACATTGTTTCCTAGCCATGTTTCCTAAAGGTGGACAAACCAGGAAACATTGTTTCCTAGCCATACTATTTCCAGTACTTTAAAAAAAACCAGTCGACACGCAGACGTCTGACCGCGGTGTTATTTTAATGCATGTTTTCGTGTGTCTTGCAAACATACGAAATGTTTTCATTTCCTTACCTTCACATTTGAATGTATATTTATCCCTCTTGCATCTACTGACAAAATAGTCACATGGCGAGGGACGGCCTTTGCATGCGTTGACTTCTGTAGATAAAAAAGAAATTCCCTCTTGTGCATTTACATTTTTATACATCCCGTTGTTAAATCAGTTTTTTATGTTCCATGAAACACAAAGCAATTCCTAAATGGCACAAAAGATCACTTGTCTCTGATTTAGTATTAGGGTTGGTAAGAAGGAGGAGGCCTCACGGAGAAGTCTGAGACCCCATGTCGATTTGGGGGCCATAGGATTTAAGTGAGTCTGTATCGATTTTAGTAATCTGTACTTTGGTTACTCTGATCCAACCATTAGATCATTTATATGGCTTCAACATGTAGCTTCGCTATATATCGGAATCTTTTATTCCAGTCTTTCTATTCCAAAAATAAACTCTGGAACCTTCCATGTCCTGCCACGCTCCACCCTCCCACCCACCTCACTCCCTTGAGAACCCTGCTTGTTAGTAGCGTTTCAGGTTTGTACCAACAAGTGCAATGAATGTATCGTACCTATTCGTGGTAGTTGTGGGCAAACATCATCTTCTGTGAGATCTTGCAATTTCTTATTTACGAATCGTTTAGGATATATACATTTGCCAATATCTGAAGGGTTCAACAGCCTACTTCTGTATTTCTTTTGCTTTAGTTTTCTCATAAACCAAACAAGTTTGCAATCACAATGGTAGCCAAATCCCTTCAAACTTCTATCAAATAAACGAGCAGAAATTCTTGTTATAGAAAGAATTTGGAAACGTCTACACCCGCTTGTGTGCATATCAGATATAAAGATAGCTCCTAATTTCAGAAAGACATTAAAATTAGGCAGCTTTGCATTCTAGACTCTCGCATTCCAGATAAATAATAAACTCACATTTTCTTCATTTTCGTTTCAAATATATTTAAAGCAGGAGTCCTTTTGCCGTAATCACAGTTCAACACATCCCGTTTTTCTTTACAATAATTTTGATAAAAATACTCTCCTATATAACACAACAGAAATGGGATTTTAAAGGACTTTTCTAATTAACAATAGATTTTTTACGTGTGTGCGACAACAGTATACATTCAACTCCCATCACGTATCATACTGGAGTATCGAAACGATAATTAGTCTTCATTATAAACTTTAACACAGTGGTAAAGCGCCCTCATGCGCTCTACTTTGTTATTTTACTTTGTCTAACGCCACACGATTTCGCTCATCAACGGGAAGAGCAGTGGCGCTCAATGGGTAGCAAACGCATGGTGGTGTGACAAGCTCCTTACGGCTTACGTCTTAAGGTTGGACAAATGTGATGTTCCAGTAAGTCCGTGAGTAATCTTCCCTTGTGTTCCGGAGGAGAAGCACATTTTATGCTGTACTGGAAAAGATCTTTGATGATCTTCTTGTCCCAAGTTTTAAAAGGACGTTCTCTGTAGAACCACGCCAAACTGCAGTCGCATGCGTACGGGTTACCTCCGAGCATTCTGAAACAATGAAATAAGAACATACAGCAATAATTTTCTGTTGGAGTTGAGTAGTGGCGTATACTTGCAACAAGTCTGTTGAGCTCAACAACCTTGTAGCACGTTATCAACATGCCGTTGACAACTAATTATGACCAAGATGGGAACAATCAGTGCGAACACATCCAGTTGAGAAGTTGTTGGAACAGCAATACAGCATTGCTATACGTCTGCATTAGGTTTTTACAACTTGTGCGTTTTTACATGTGATAATTTGAATTTTTTCACGTACTTCAAATGCCTCCACGGCAGATTTCAATACTTACATGGAACTTTTCCCTACGGGAAAGTCAAACACGTCATAAGGAATGGTCTGCCATCCTTGGTATCTGCAATCGACCACACCCACTGTCTGTTGGTTACAATCCTTGATGGAATGAAGAATTTTCTTGCCGCACGTAACATGGCCAAGCCATGAAACAAGGATGCTTGCAATAAGCACCCTCGCCACAAAAAACATCAGGCCTTTGGAATTATAGAACATGTGACGTCATCAAACGATCTCAAGTAATTAAAGTACAAATGCTTGCACGCACCAGGTTAATTTATACTGCGCACAATTCCTACCAGTGAGGTGTATTTTAACATAGTGGTAGGCCAACCAAATCCTATAGCACATATTGGCCGCGCCTATCACTAAATTTTCTCTTGCTCAGGGACGTGCCGACCGATATATCTTAGTGGGGGGAGGAGGGGTGAAAGTTTGGGTCCCTTTCGTTTAGAAAAAATTCTTCAAATTGTTTTTGGATAAAAGGGGTTTAATTAATTATGTTTTTCAGAATTTTTTTACATCAATTTTTCACAGTATTTCTAAATATTAAACCCGTTCCGCAATTCCAGGTTGTTTTTTTTTGGGGGGGGGGGACTGGGAAAATAACATCAAGTTATCACAATAGCAGGGGTCCCAGACGAGGGACTGGCTTGGATTGGCCTCATTGCAATTGCAAAGCACTGATTGGCCTACACATAACGAATTGAAAGCCGTTTTAGATTCTACCATTTGATTCTACCCAATCAGGGACCTGTTCTGTGCACAGAGACCCAGGCTCCCAGACTCTAGTTGCCCGCGCCCTTCGAGCCCACCTGTTAGCGGGCGTTTAGGGGGAGATTTAAAATTCCACTTTGTGCGTTCATCTGCAAAATCTGCACAGGTTTTAATCTAAAAATTGTTGGAAAAAACCTTAAAATTCGTTGATGGTTTAAATATTATTCCTTGCCAAAGTATGGGTAAGTAAAATATCGAATTATATTGAAGCTATATGCTATAAACATGAACTTTTAGCTCCTTGTTCGCTGTTGTTTCAACGAAGTGGCTAATCGTACTGGAACAGTACGCCGAGTGTGATTTGCTATTCGTACTGCAATCGTAATATTTAAGATAAACCCTTCTCTAACCCTAACCAATAAAGCCCTAATAAACTATTTGAAAGTTTTTATTTCGAGAAAAAAAATTCTAAAATATTTTAAGAAAAATTTCTAAGCCAAACAGACAACCGACGGCTAAAACTAAACCCGGACCCGACCTCGTTTCACTTCGCACGCACGCAACGCCTTTGCTGAAATATCCACTACCAGCCTGAATTGCTGAAAGCTATTGCAAAAAACTATTTTAGGGCACATAAAAAAAATAGTTGGTTAGCGTCCTTAGCTTTTGCCAAAAAGTGGGCGGGCGGACGTTCTTTTTTGTTTTCAACGCCTTGGTGTTGGGTCCGAAACTGGATTTTCATGTGCAGTACAGATATTATTTATATATTTCAAAATATGATTCATACCGTCATTTTCGCACACAATTTCGCCACTTACAGTTGACAGAAATACTACATATATTAGAGCCTGTTGATCAATAAAAGTTGGGTTTTTTTAAAATAAAAAAATCCTGAGCGGGGCCATTTTTGTGGGCGGGCGAGGACGCTAACCAACCATTTTTTTTATGTGGCCTTATATTACTACTTTAGAAAATGTAAGAATCGGGTAGCCTGCTCACAGACATTGTTATTCTTACGCCAAGTGACGAATTACTACCGTCTGCTTACCCAAGCGCCAAACTGAATTCCGCTACGTCGACCAATCAGAATTTACCTTCCAAATTCTGGAAAGTGACTTCAGTTGATTTAGGAGTGGAATAAATATAAATGTATAGGTTGAATTTTGCTCAAAATTGCACATAAATTGAATTTAAAGATACTTGTCCAGGTAATAAAATGCACCATTAATGATCATATTTGGAGATGTTCGGTTATATTTAAAACGTGGACAAGATTGCCATATTTAATATAATGCATGAAGCCAAACAGGCGAGACAGCATCAAAAGCCAAATATATTTCGCTGAAATTTGAACTTTTGACGGATGTTTATCTTTATAAGACAACAGAACTCGGAAGACAGAAAATTTGATATAATACTGTGGCAAAATATTAGCTTCAAAGTAAACTAATTGTGCCGTGATGAATTTTCCAATTTGCCCAAACTTTGAAATGTTTATACTCTAACTTGGCTATACTTTTCTACATGACAATGAGAGCTTAATCTTTTAGAAGTTTTCGTCAAAGTCATGGCATATAGGAAGTATCAAGAGCAACATTTGGACATATCCTGATATACTCGAGTTTCCCGATTGATTGTTTGTCATTGACATTGTTAACAAAAATTTAAATTTCGCCTACTGCATTGCTCTAGCACTTTATATACACCAATTGTTTGCTCAACATGCGAGAAGATGATCACAATATTATTCTACGTAAACATCGTAAAGTTCAACGCTATAGTTTCCAAAATATATCCACACACAAGTAACAAATTTCAAGTTTCAATGCAAACAATATATTCCAATGCAAGGGCTTTCCCCAGTAGCTAATCTCTCAATAAGGCCGCTTCCAATTGGCTCTAACTCTTTTGAACACTGCCAGATGATTGGCTCCTAAAACAAAGGGAATTGAATATGCAGCTCGGGTAAGCAGACGGTAGTAATTCGTCGCTTGGCATAAGAATAACAACGTCTGTGAGCAGGCTAAGAATCGGGTGCCATACTTCAGTACGATTATTGGGTCATACTAATTACCGACAATTACTTATAACAAGCACGCAATTACCGACAACAAGTAGGGGTGCACCTGATTTGGAATTTTCAAATCCGGCTGGAACCGGATTTGGGCAAAAATTCCGGCCGGATTTGAGATAAACTGGTAATGGTGACAAATGGTCCCAATTGGGTATAAATTGTGATAATTCAGTATTTAAATGGCGGTTTATGTTTTTTACTAGTTTTAGTTAGTGTCAGTTTAGATTTTTGATTGTGTTTAAACCTTTTTTAAATATATTTTTGTTAATAACTTAATATTTTATAATAATATAAGTGTTTTTTAAACTTTAAAGCTGCCAAATCAGCGGATATTTCTATACGCTTTCTAGATATACTATTGAATTTTCCAAACTTTCCAGCCAGGCAAAGTTCCAACCCACACCATGGAATTTCATTTCAGCACCCTATATCATTCTAGAATACCTTTATTAATCATTTCAGCAACTTCGGCTAGCTTGCGTTGTTTTTGCTAAATACTGCTCACAGGCTGTTGTCCAAGGGGGGGCACCCTCAGTCATTAACCCCCTCGCCACATTGCAACATTAACAAAACAATCAGCCCCACTGCCTCAAAACTCTCCGCCCCTGTCATAAAGCAACCTCGTAGCCCTCTTTAACAACAGATGTCGAAGATGTCTACACGATGCGATGTTTGCTTATGATTGTTGTATGCAACTTGCTGACCCCATCCCTGCGACTTTGTGTCGTCTTTCTATACAGTACGATTATTGTATGTGTCATTTCCAACCGAGAGATATTAGACCCTCTTTCTACTTTTTTTTACTTTGCCTTGTTCACATTTTGAACAGGAAGCGTACCAATTTCGCTTTCTCTCGTTGATGTCCGCCATTTTGAACTATTTTTTCATAAAAAATGTATGAAAGTTGCACGATGTTAAATTGTACGGCTATCTACAGGGCACGATTTGCGTCGCAGGGATGGTGTCAGCAAGTTGCATACAACAATTGTAAGCAAAAATCGCATTGTGTAGATGGGCCTTAATTAAGGCATTGAACCAGACTAGTTTGATATACCAACAACTTTTTCTGCTTCCGATGCCAAATTTCCCAATTTTGAAACACCCCTTGGAGAATGTAATTCCCTCGATGCAATGCAGGTGGTTTTAGCTCCATTTTTTTAAGCATTTTATAAAGTGTATGCTATGTACATGCTATGAAGCTAGTTTTGTTGGCATGCTTTTTTTGAAAATTTCAGCGGCCATGTTGTTCAAGCCAAAACAAGCTAGGTTAAACCCATCATGGATTGTAAAATAACATTTATTTTATTATCCATGGTTATATGAACAAGGTTTTTTCCAGGATTTTCTCTTGGGTCCGTTTTTGCAGAGAAGATTGACACCTGGCCTGACACCTGTACTCACCGGGGCCTGACACCTGTACTCAATAAATGTAATTGAGACTGAATGTGTTAAAGCAAGGACACTATAAACTGGTTAAAGATGGCTTGTCAGGCTTCCAACTGAAAACTAATTCCGACACGTCACAAATTTTATAACTCAAACAACTTCATTTTTACTGCACTGAAACTTTGGTGAGAAGATTGAGTTTCAAAACTCAATTCAAGATTGAGTTAAAAAAATCCCTGAAAAAAACCCTGATGAAGTAAGGTTTGAACGTAAAAAATGACTTTCTATTCAGTTCTGTATACAGTTCAGTGGCTCAGACAACTTCAGATTATCGCCCGAAGACCTGGGAACGAACTTGCCGAAGAGCATGCATATAAAGCATAAATTATGAAATAAATTAATGAGGTTGATTTAATAATACTGTATTTTTGTTGATTTTAAAATGTTTAGCGAGCAAACATTGTTATGTTACAATCGTGGTTGGGTCAAACAATATGTGGAAAGCAAAAGTAGCGAAGCTAAAGAGATTAAAATTGGATTTAGTGCGTATATTTGAAAAAAATTACCACCAAATATGGTATCCCCCCCCCGTTCACAACACTTGTGACGTCATTTACATACGGGACTTCGGGGGCGGGTTTTGGCGGGAAAATCTGTAATGTTTGGAGAAGACAAGATGGCGCCGGTTACCTCGTGTCATATCAAAGGGCATTTTTGTTCACAAATACCCGCTTATTTTACGTTATAGCGACTGGTTAGTTTTGGAAATTATAACTCAATGGACGGGGAAAACGATTCTGTATTAAAGAGAAAAAGATGTGCAGTTATTGTGATGTTATTTGTTGTGAAAGACGGCCCGAAATTTCGCTACATCGCAGTACTGGTTTATAAAACATTTACAAGCAACAGCAATTGAACTATATGACAAAGAAACCAATATATACAAGCCAATCAATTTCTTCTGTTTAAAGGTCAGTTTAATTTTTAATAATTAGTTCATTTAGTTGTATATTAATACGAAGTACTGGGACAGTACGTAGTTTGATGCCGAGTTTGATTTGCTATTTGTACTGTAGTCGGAATATTTAAGATAAGGTATGGATAAACAGACCCCAACCCCTTTTCTAACACTAACCAATAAATGTGTAATGAACTATTTGAGAATTAAAAAGGTTAGGGGGGGGGGGGAATTTAAAAATATTGTAAGAAACATTTCTACAGGGCTGTTTTATATGGAAAAGCAGGGTTGGCCCTCTTCGCAGGATGAATTTTGCTTGCGTTTAATATATAAGGAAATTTTATCCTGCTTGCTGGGCTAGAAATTGTTTACAATGCACTCAATTGGCTTTCCCGGGACAACTTTCAAAATTAATTTTTGCTTCAAAACTCACTATTTTGTAAACATTGAAGGGTCTCTGTAAGGAACGAAATTAACCCAAACCGGAAACAATCGAAACCGGAAATTCCCACCTAATTTCCTGCATAAACAAATATAAATTATATTGTTGATGCTAGATCACTGGCATTTCATTTAGATAAATATCCTCCGAATGTCATAAGTCACAAGGTTGTATACTATTTAACTGCTAACAATTTTGTAAATTATTCAATAATCTTATTGCATCTTCCTGAACAATGCTGGTTTTGTTTGAATAAAACGATATTGCATTCACTTTCTCATTTGACATCCGATATGGCTTCCACTAAAATGGCATGCTTCGTGATTTAAAAAAAAAAATACATGCTCATTTATATGTTTCCAAATCCCAATTTATCTGACTGCATTTTAATGGTTCAAATATTCAGAACTTTGTTCTTTCAATCACAAGTAGTACAAGTATTATTGCATTCAATGGTAGTATTTTATTCGGCTTTATATGTGTATTTTGTATGTGTATTTTTTATATTTGCAGGGCTCAATATAACAGCCGATAGGTCTCCGGTCAAAATGACCGGTCAACTTGATTTTAGCTCGGTCAAAATCTGTTTTCGACCGGTCACTAATACATACTTGTGCACTAACAGTGAAAAAAAGTTATAAGAAATTTGTCTTGAGACAACTTTTATTGCTTTGTCATGTTTTAAACGCTTAGTTAAGATGTTAGCAGTCCCTATATATAAAGGTGAACAGGTAACGTTATCGTCGTTACCAGAGTTGTTTGCCGATCTGATTGTCGAGGTTTCAGTTTTGCCGCTGAAAATCCTGAGGGCTTTTGTGTCGTGCGACTACTTTCGCAGCTACCTTCTTTACATTTTCCAACAAGAAAATTTTCTTCGCTGTAACCTAGTGTTTTAGCAAGCCACAGAGCATATGCAAATTGAGTCTTGCAAAAAATGCAAGGGCTTTCCCCAGTAGCTAATCTCTCAATAAGGCGGCTTCCAATTGGCTCTAACTCTTTTGAACACTGCCAGATGATTGGCTCCTAAAACAAAGGGAATTGAATATGCAGCTCGGGTAAGCAGACGGTAGTAATTCGTCGTTTGGCATAAGAATAACAACGTCTGTGAGCAGGCTAAGAATCGGGTGCCATACTTCAGTACGATTATTGGGTCATACTAATTACCGACAATTACTGATAACAAGCACGCAATTACCGACAACAAGTAGGGGTGCACCTGATTTGGAATTTTCAAATCCGGCTGGAACCAGATTTGGGCAAAAATTCCGGCCGGATTTGAGATAAACCGGTAATGGTCCCAATTGGGTATAAATTGTGATAATTCAGTATTGAAATGGCGGTTCATGTTTTTTACTATTTTTAGTTAGTGTCAGTTTAGATTTTTGATTGTGTTTAAACCTTTTTTAAATATATTTTTGTTAATAACTTAATATTTTATTATAATATAAGTGTTTTTTAAACTTTAAAGCTGCCAAATTGATGGCTTACCCCATTCTTAAATCCGGCCGGAATTTCGGCCGGATTTGAAATCCGGTGCACCCCTAACAACAAGCACACAATTACCGACAACAAGCACACAATTACCGACAACAAGCTGAAAAATACGGACAACAAGCAAATACATACTTTCATTGTATTCTTATAGTTATTTGGTTGTTTTTGAGGAAACCCAAAATATATACAGATTTTGTCAAACATTGTTGAGTTAAAACATTCCGCTATTAAAGATGATGGATTCACGTAGGCAGACACCATATAAAAGTATAGATAGGAAACGAAATTTCAAGTAGAAAATCAGTATTAACTAACCTATTATCTATAATAATATAACTATTGTAGGTACTTTGAATAAATTATTGATTGATTGATTGATTGATTGATTGATTGAACTACCAACTTCTATAATGTGTGTATGCGTATAATGTGTCTAAAATGTTTAATAAGTAACAAACAGAGACAAGCTATAAATTATTTACATCAATTCATACAGCCATGCATTCATACAAATAACTATAAGAATACAATGAAAGTATGTATTTGCTTGTTGTCGGTATTTTTCAGCTTGTTGTCGGTAATTCAAATTGTGAGCTTGTTGTAGCAGTAATTGTGTGCTTGTTGTCAGTAATTTGCTGCTTGTTGTCGGTTGTTGATGGTAGTTGTTAGTATGACCACGATTATTAGTTCAATCGAAAAATCATTTATATTTTCACATTTGGAATTTTTTACGATTGATCACGAAGATCAGCGGATATTTCTATACGCTTTCTAGATATACTATTGAATTTTCCAAACTTTCCAGTCAGGCAAAGTTCCACCCCCCACCATGGAATTTCATTTCAGCACCCTATATCATTCTAGAATACCTTTATTAATCATTTCAGCAACTTCGGCTAGCTTGCGTTGTTTTTGCTAAATACTGCTCACAGGCTGTTGTCCAAGGGGGGCACCCTCAGTCATTAACCCCCTTGCCACATTGCAACATTAACAAAACAATCAACCCCACTGCCTCAAAACTCTCTGCCCCTGTCATACAGCAACCTCCTAGCCATCTTTAACAACAGATGTCGAAGATGTCTACACAATGCGATGTTTGCTTATGATTGTTGTATGCAACTTGCTGACCCCATCCCTGCGACTTTGTGTCGTCTTTCTATACAGTACGATTATTGTATGTGTCATTTCCAACCGAGAGATATATTAGACCCTCTTTCTACTTTTTTTTACTTTGCCTTGTTCACATTTTGAACAGGAAGCGTACCAATTTCGCTTTCTCTCGTTGATGTCCGCCATTTTGAACTATTTTTTTCATAAAAAAATGTATGAAAGTTGCACGATCTTAAATTGTACGGCTATCTACAGGGCACGATTTGCATCGCAGGGATGGTGTCAGCAAGTTGCATACAACAATTGTAAGCAAAAATCGCATTGTGTAGATGGGCCTTAATTAAAAGGCATTGAACCAGACTAGTTTGATATACCAACAACTTTTTCCGCTTCCGATACCAAATTTCCCAATTTTGAAACACCCCTTGGAGAATGTAATTCCCTCGATGCAATGCAGGTGGTTTTAGCTCCATTTTTTTAAGCATTTTATAAAGTGTATGCTATGTACATGCTATGAAGCTAGTTTTGTTGGCATGCTTTTTTTGAAAATTTCAGCGGCCATAACTGGAACAACTTCATTTTTACTGCACTGAAACTTTGGTGAGAAGATTCAGTTTCAAAACTCAATTCAAGATTGAGTTAAAAAAATCCCTGAAAAAAACCCCTGACGAAGTAAGGTTTGAACGTAAAAAATGACTTTCTATTCAGTTCTGTATACAGTTCAGTGGCTCAGACAACTTCAGATTATCGCCCGAAGACCTGGGAACGAACTTGCCGAAGAGCATGCATAAGCATAAATTATGAAATAAATTAATGAGGTTGATTTAATAATACTGTATTTCAGTGGCGTAACTACTATGGGCTCAGACCGGGTGAACCCGCGGGCCCCCAACCCAAATGGGGGCCCCCAGGCTTAGGCGATAGGGCAAAAACATTGGCTAGGGCCTCTGATATATGTTACAATGTCGTTTTATGACCATCAGAATTCTGTAAAATCTCTCCCCAAAGTCCAGGAAATGGCATTTCAGAGAGTCTAGATTCAAAAGTTTTCCGGATGACCATGCCCTGGACCCCCTAGAAAACTTGTGCATATACGGCACTCGACTCGTGCCATTGGCACTTTTACTAGGGGGGCCTTCAAAAATTTTGAACCGGGGGTCCCTTGATATACCGTTACGCCACTGCTGTATTTTTGTTGATTTTAAAATGTTTAGCGAGCAAACATTGTTATGTTACAATCGTGGTTGGGTCAAACAATATGTGGAAAGCAAAAGTAGCGAAGCTAAAGAGATTAAAATTGGATTTAGTGCGTATATTTGAAAAAAAATTACCACCAAATATGGTATCCCCCCCCCCCGTTCACAACACTTGTGACGTCATTTACATACGGGACTTCGGGGGCGGGTTTTGGCGGGAAAATCTGTTATGTTTGGAGAAGACAAGATGGCGCCGGTTACCTCGTGTCATACCAAAGGGCATTTTTGTTCACAAATACCCGCTTATTTTACGTTATAGCGACTGGTTAGTTTTGGAAATTATAACTCAATGGACGGGGAAAACGATTCTGTATTAAAGAGAAAAAGATGTGCAGTTATTGTGATGTTATTTGTTGTGAAAGACGGCCCGAAATTTCGCTACATGGCAGTACTGGTTTATAAAACATTTACAAGCAACAGCAATTGAACTATATGACAAAGAAACCAATATATACAAGCCAATCAATTTCTTCCGTTTAAAGGTCAGTTTAATTTTTAATAATTAGTTCATTTAGTTGTATATTAATACGAAGTACTGGAACAGTACGTAGTTTGATGCCGAGTTTGATTTGCTATTTGTACTGTAGTCGGAATATTTAAGATAAGGTATGGATAAACAGACCCCAACCCCTTTTCTAACACTAACCAATAAATGTGTAATGAACTATTTGAGAATTAAAAAGGTTAAGGGGGGGGGGGGAATTTAAAAATATTGTAAGAAACATTTCTACAGGGCTGTTTTATATGGAAAAGCAGGGTTGGCCCTCTTCGCAGGATGAATTTTGCTTGCGTTTAATATATAAGGAAATTTTATCCTGCTTGCTGGGCTAGAAATTGTTTACAATGCACTCAATTGGCTTTCTCGGGACAACTTTCAAAATTAATTTTTGCTTCAAAACTCACTATTTTGTAAACATTGAAGGGTCTCTGTAAGGAACGAAATTAACCCAAACCAGAAACAATCGAAACCGGAAATTCCCACCTAATTTCCTGCATAAACAAATATAAATTATATTGTTGATGCTAGATCACTGGCATTTCATTTAGATAAATATCCTCCGAATGTCATAAGTCACAAGGTTGTATACTATTTAAGGTGGCTCCCTACAGTTATTCTTGTTTAAGCAATAATTCCGTAAAACAGGCTTATTCGTGCAGAACGCGAATTCTTTTCGACTTGGTGGCGTTATTGGTCACCTAAGGAATATTTCGAACTAGATTTCGACGATGTCAATGTTTCCATGGCAACATGACGACAGCATAAAGCCTTCCAATTTAACTCATAAATGTGCCGCTATCTCAAAAACGATGTCGGTGACCTATCTTTTTTATTTCATATATCAATAAGGAATGATGCTCTGCAACTGTGGTGAAAGTTTAAAAAATTCTGTAGTGTGTGATTTTTTTAAAAGCGAAAAATTTATTGCGAAATTTCCACACTACAGATTTTTTTAAAATTTGAAATTTATAAAATTTACCGCAAAATAAATTCGTGGTCAAAATTTGAAGATAGGTCACCGATGAAACTAATGAGTAAAATGCAAATAAAGTTAGAAAATAGCCTCGTGTAACTCGAGAAATTCCCCTATTGAAAAGCGTCGCTGACTAGTAAAAGATTGTACGCGGGCGCAGAACGAGTTTTCATTCAGCAAAATCGAGCCGCAATGTTGGTTTTACTGTTTTGTTTTTGTCAACTTTTCGATTTATTTGAGTGCTATGGACAGCCAAGGATTATTGTGAAGGATTAAATCGATGAAAACAAGGTTGAAGCTAATTGAATCCTGCCGTTTACTCAATCTATGAGCTGTAACAGCCTATTAACAGGTGGACGTGTTTTTTTGTTTCATATTTGGTTTTGTACTTTTTGCTAAAAATGAACAATTAGGCTATGAAACTGAAATATTTTTCTGTTTACATATAATCACTTTAATCTTGTAGAAACATGACTAAAAACGTGAACGTTTTCTTGAGAAGTAAACAACTTTTTAAACGTTTGTATACAATTTTGCAAATGTTTTACAGTTGAGTCAATTGACAATGTATAAAAAAATTAAAACTAAATATTGTTTCGTAGCTATTTTCTGGTCTAGTGATATTCGTATCATATGTAGAATTGCTGTGTAGACTCGCAAGTGATTTGGCACTCAAAACGAAGTATTATTCAACGCTTTTTTCCATTAGAAACCTTTCAGAAATAACTTTATTTTTAAAAAATGCATGGTCAATTTTTGTTTTATTTTGATCATGCAGTTGCGTGGGATAGTTCACGTACTTGTCCCGCGAACATCCCGCACGGAACTGTAGGGAGCCTCCTTAAATCCAATTCATTGTCGCATTCATATAGCTCGGTAAAGAGGTCTGGGAACAAATCACAAGAATAGGAAGCTGCCTGCGGCAGCAAAAATTTCGATTTGTAAAGAGCATCATCTCTTCAAAAAGGTGATCTAGTTAACGCATTTTCAACATTTCTATAAACTGTAGCGAGCCACCTTAATTGGAAAAGTAATTTCACGAAAATCATTGACAAACATGTACCATTAAAAAAACGCAGACTAGGCAAAACAAGAGCGCCATGGATAAATTAAAATCTCTTGACCAATAAATGGCGAAAGAACAACTTAAAGAGGAAAGCTTGTAAAACAAACAATCCAAATGACTGGGAGTCTTATAGAATTGAAAAAAATCAGTATAATCGACTGATAAAAATACAATCAAGACTTACTACACAGACGAAATTAGTAATAACAAAGGCAATATAAAAAAACACGTGGAAAAGCATAAATAAACTGATAAACAAACAATCGAAAACTTCCCATGTAGGTCACTTTAAAAATGAAAATAATGAAGAAGTACAGGACAAGGATATCCCAAATGCCTTTATAACAAACATTTCATAGAAGTTGGCCAGCGACTGTCTCGGAATATTCCTATAACCGACAAACAACCTGAGGCCTACATTAACGTTTCAAATGCTCGTTTCCATTTCCAAGAGGTATCCCAACAAGAAATACTCAATCTTTTATCGAATATTGCCACAAATAGGGCAACAGGTCCAGATAAAATATCTGCTAAACTTGTAAAAGTAGCAGCACCAATTATAGCAAACCATTTAACTATCATATTTAACAAATCGTTATCAGAGGGTACATTTCCACACGACTGGAAAATCTCCAAAGTCACGCCAATTTACAAAAATGGACCCAAACATGACATGAATAATTATAGACCAATATCAGTGATCTCAACTATTGCTAAAGTTCATGGAAAAGGTTGCTCATAACCAACTCTATTTATATTTACAAGATGAGAACCTATTATCTACCTCTCAACATGGTTTCAGACCTGGTCATTCCACTGTAACTGCTTTACTAGAAATCACTGACAGGCTATATCATAATATTGATATTGGTGTGCGGAATGGAGTCGTCTTTCTTGATCTCAAGAAGGCGTTTGACACAGTTAATCACCAAATACTATTAATAAAATAAACTTAACTGTTACGGTATAACCGGAACTGCCCACAAATGGTTTGCATCATACTTATCCAATCGCTCATAGCATTGCCAGGTAAATGGAAATATTTCTAAAGAGTCAAGCATGATTAGTGGAATACCACAGGGATCAATTCTTGGTCCCCTGTTATTCCTACTGTATATAAATGACCTCCCTAATTGCTTAAATAGTGTTAAGTGTAACATGTTTGCTTATGATACCGAAATTGATACATCTGGCAATGACATAAATACTGTTACAAACGCACTAAATAATGACCTAAAAAATGTATCTGACTGGCTGACCGTAAACAAACTCAGTTTAAATACTAAGAAAACTGAATATATGATTATAGGATCTTATCAAAGGCTAAATTTAATAGAAACAGATCCTCCAATCTATCTCGGCACAGAAAAAATCAAACGAGTTAAAAAGATTAAGTCATTGGGTCTAATGTTAGATGAGACGCTAAGTTGGAATGAGCAGGTTAACGCAATAACAACTAAGGTAAATAGAGGTTTGAATGTACTAAAAGGATTAAGAGAATTCTTAGACCTTGAAACTTTACTAATTGCTTATAAAACATTAGTGCAACCTTACTTTGATTATTGTTCACAGGTATGGGGCGGCCTCGGCTCCACACTTTCTGATAAACTGCAGCGTTTACAAAACAGAGCTGCACGCATGCATTATCACTAAGTGTGGATATGATGTCCGCTCCTGTGTTCTTCTACAACACCTAAACCTTGACAATCTGGAGACTCGTAGGAACCAACAAGTTGCTACACTAATGTTCAAAGTTAGAAATTCAATGGTTCCTCGCTCCATATCAAATTTATTTCAAAGAACCGATGACGTACACAATTACGAAACGAGACAGGTGCAAAATTATTTTCCACCTAAACCAAGCACTAATTTCAAGAAAAAATAATTTAGTTACAGGGGTGCGGTGGCTTGGAATAGTTTACCTTGTGATCTTAAAAGATCTCAAACCATCCAATGTTTCAAAAATAAGCTTTAATTGCAACGAAAGTAATAATAATTTTTATATATACGGCCTATTGGAAGATCACTCATTTTGTTTTCTCTCTGTATATATTTAGTTAGTTTAATATTGTGAAATAGCTCCGTATTGAAATAAAGTTGTAATAGTAATGCGACTAGTCGTATGCGATTGTCATTCTGGCGTATAAAACGACTGCTGACGCCACTATTTCCTGTTCATCAGTTTATGGCGATATATTAAATGTGACATCTTTACACGCATTTATTCGAGCATATACTCCAGGATAAGAATCGTAACGACCAGTGGTATCGTGTATAGAAGGGTCTTAAAGTCTCTGCAACACCGTTTCCTCAGCCTGGTTGTTCAAATGCGGATTAGCTTAATCCTGAGTTAACGTAAAATTCGAAGAAAACGTCCAACAATTTGTTGGAAACATTTTTTAGAGATCTTGTCTAGATCATCCGAAGTTTAGTTTTCTGTAAAGTTCTGAAATAAACAGACGAGCAGAAATACATATACTGTAAACCAAAACAATGGGTCAAATTTTAACCCTGCGTTAGTGCTAACCGTGCTTTGAACAACCAGCCGCTGGAAAAGGGCACCATAGGGAGCCCAAGCGTTGATCTGTGTTTTAATTTAATTATTTCACTACATTACACTAATATGTCATATAATAATAATAATACTCCTATAGTCGAACATATAATAACAACATATAAGTTGATTTGTATGTTTTTTATTTATTTAAGATCTATTATTAGCTTATATAAAAGCACCGCCTTTCGAACCTGACAGCCCGTTCGCAGGATACACGCTAATATATAAGCTAATAATAGATCTTAAATAAACTGAAAAATCAACTTATATGTTGCTATAATATGTTCGACTATAGGAGTATTATTAATATTATATGACATATTAGTGTAATGTAGTGAAATAATTCAATTAAAACACAGATCACCGCTTGGGCTCCCTGTATTCAAACCAGAGAAAGATGGCACTGTGGGTGCGGGCAGGTACCGGTGCCACCAGCTTATAATTATTTGTGATATAAACACATCTGTAAAAGAGATACTCCCCTTTTTCACCCCCCCCCCACTGCTAACTTCACCACCGCTACCCAGGCCCGCTTGTGCCCCATGTTAGAATTCCAGGACTACATCACTAATTTCAAGTTGTGTGTTAGGCGTGAATCCTGTTCTCGTTGGTTTATCGTTACTCTATACAAAACGTCTTACTGATATGTTCCAATTTTGTGTCAGACAAACTGCTGAAGTTGAAAATCAGGTAATGACATGACTATCGTTCTATAATGTGGCAGTGCAAAGGTCTAGAAATGTATTAAAGTATTTACACTCGAAATTTCCAGGTACAAAAACTCTTCTACAATTAGTTCTATCAAGTGAGATATCCAAAAATCCTGATATTTATCCATACACGTTACACTGGACATTTATATAAAGTTTCATGCATGCATGTGCAACTATATCCAAACGATGTGACCAGTTCTTTTTACAAAACATTATGGGGGCGGAGTCGTATACATTTACATTATGTAAGCAAATATTTTGATGTGTACCACAGTTCGATGAAAGCGAAGTAAACATGTTCTCACAATGCACCTTTAACTTATAAAGAAACTGATAACAGGGGATATTTGCGCTTGTTTGCAACCAAATTGCCTGCGGAGGAAGATACTCTGTGGCTACTTTTTAGACAACACAGGTCTATAACCGAAATTGTATTACAAGTTCCAAATTGTATTGCATGCTTCGTGTAACTTGGCCTTATTTAATGCTATATTGGTTTAAGAGTGTATTTATCTCGTATTCAGATGGTGTCGGTAGAACGAGTGCAGCAATACACCCAAATCGAATCTGAAGCAGAGCTAGAGGAATTAACTGGTAAACCAGCAGATGCCTGGCCACAGCATGGTGAAATTATTGGTGAGACTGTTGTATTCCGTTACCATTCCTCTCTTCCACCAGTCCTGAAAGGCATCAAGTTTCGTATTAAACCCAAAGAAAAGGTATTACATTTACACTAATTTGGCGGGTGTTTACGTGAAGTCTACTTGGATTAGTGGAATATCTAAGCTCTATATTATGTATTACGAGCAAGATTTTCAGTCAATCGGCCTATGAGAAAAGTGAAGCCAAGATGGCGAAAATTGACGTCCAATGCTTACGCAATGCTAAGGTCGTAAACAGTTTGCATACTGTTTTCCCTGACAAATATATATATATATATATATATATATATATATATATATATATATATATATATATATATATATATATATATATATATATATATATATATATATATATATATATATATATATATATATATGTATTTAGAATCATATAGCTCTACCAATATGATTCTCCTCGTGTTTGAAATCAGCGTAGGGATCGCATGCTTCTGCAAGCATCATTGTATAGTTGTTTGACGAATTTAGATTTTCACTATTTTTCTATGTAATTCTGAAATCAAATTTTCACCATTTAAAGGTTAGAATAATAACCAACAAACAACTTAGTGAGTATAGTTCTATAGCTGAATTTGCTGCAGCCTTACTAGACGAGGTCTCGGAGAGGCAATTTTAATACGTCTTTCAAACAGCACATGCATGATCTCGCCTACGAGGGCTAGCACTTCATGTTTGTAGAGCTTATTTAAACACATCAGTCTTGGGTTTGAGTTTAGCATTTTCTTTTAGTTGTGTTAAATAGCCTGTCAGCGATTACAATGGACTTCACTGTTTACATAACCATTGTAATCTAAAATATGCGCACTTTAATTGTTTATTTGTTTTATTATATAGATTGAGATAGTTGGCCGGACAGGTGCTGGTAAATCATCCCTAATATCAGCTTTATTTCGTCTTGCTGAACCAAGTGGTAAAATAAATATTGATGGTGTGTCTATTAAAGAGATTGGATTACATGATTTAAGAGAAAAACTATCAATAATACCACAGGTCAGTTGTTACAGAGTAAAGTCTTTTTATTTGGTTTTATAAAACAATAGTTTGCCACACCCTTATGCTATATACGTGTGTAATTATCGTCGTTTGCATTTCTCATTGGCTGTTTTATTAACTTTCAAAAACTAAAAAATGAATCGCGTCGCGTTGTCGAATCGCGTCCGGTGTGTCATGGACCTTTAGGCCCATTTTCCACTTGGCGAATTTTTTCGCGCGAACAGTAAAAAAGTGGGAACTAATCCAACTTTTTCGCTGCGAATTTTTTCGCTGACCAATCACATTGCCAAGATTTGTTTTTTGCTTCGCGCGAACAAATTCGTCTAGTGAAAAATGGGCTTCAAGTGTAAGGTTACCCTATCAACCAGGCAAAACGGATAACGCTCGCGGAAGGGCTCAGGGCTATGTTCATTATACCTTGCAAGATAATAATTATGGATAAGATCAGCCTAGACCTAGGCCTTCTAGTCTTATTTATACTTTTTTAATACTCAGCGCTTTTTCACATGAAAAGACTGGGACTAGGTGATTTGGGGGCGGGGCGGAGGAAGCAAGTCTAGAAGGCCTAGTGGATTTCCCAACAACAAGGCCAAAACTGCCCTGAAACTGCCCTGGTTGCGAAATGCCCAATTATTGCGTTCTCAAACAGAATTATTTGCAACTTAACGGCGAATTTAAACCGATACAGGTAAAATAAACTCATTTATACTATAAACTTACTATTTTTATTTGTATGCACGTCTAGAAAATCGGGGTTTTAATCATAAAGTTTGAAGCAACACTATTATTTAATGTGTTGACAAGGTGTAGCGAAAGCACAAAATGAGTCAAAATATATACCAAAAGTAGAATCTTTCATGAAATTTTGTCTTATACACAACTACATTAATATATATTTTCTCAATTTTGGCAAGAAGCAGCCTTGTGCTTGTAAAATATACAAACACATATACAATTATAATTTATTAAATAAACCGGATACATATATTATTAGCCCGTACAGTACTGTATATAAAAACGTACATTGTTTACAAACGGTATATCCGTAATATTTGAACAATAATTTCAAAATCCTCATTCCCAATTCGCAAATATAGTTATTCAAAGCAAAACAGTAGATTGTCTTGCGAATAAAAGAATTATTATTTTGTGCTTTCGCTTCACCTTGTCAACATAATAATAGTGTTGCTTCAAACTTTATGATAAAAAACCCGATTTTCTAGACGTATATACAAATAAAAATAGTAAGTTTATACTATAAATGAGTTTATTTTACCTGTATCGGTTTAAATTCGCTGTTAAGTTGCAAATAATTCTGTTTGAGAACACAATAATTGGGCATTTCGCAATCAGGGCAGTTTCAGGGCAGTTTTGGCCTTGTTGTTGGGAAATCCACTAGGCCTTCTATTTTTTCGCTTGCGTCAGGTTTGTGTCCTTCCTCCGCCCCGCCCCCAAATTACCTAGTCCCAGTCTTTTCATGTGAAAAAGCGCTGAATATTAAAAAAATATAAATAAAAATAGAAGGCCTAGGTCTAGGCTGGGATAAGATAATATGGATAATATTGAATGATAACGCTGCGAATGAAGAAATTTCCATAACGTTTCAAAAAGTGGTCGTGCTCGGCCGGAACCCTTTGAAAAACTGTTGTGCCATATTTAAAAGAACATAAAGCGTGGTGCAAATTTAATTGCACGTGCTCAGCAGCAGACTTATAGAGCCTGTATATGGATCTTCGTTCATGTATGCCAACTAAAGCTCCATGTATGTAAGTGTGGTAAAGGCCATAATACGCCTATTCGCAAGGTCTATGACCGAATAAAATTAAAATATAAAAATATACCTCTCCAGTTACTACGGTGGCCCAGAAGGGACATCACTTTAACAAAGATAAATAATACTAATATTATTTTCTACTACCACTTTCATTCGAATTTTGTGCAGACCATTACTTCAATAAAAAAATATTACATTTTATTAAAAATGAACACACACTTTCTCACTAAAAATGTGCAGCATGTCTTTACTAAACTTCTTAAAACGCTGCGCGCGCAGGTTAACGCGAGGAGACTGGGGCGAATTTTCAAAATTACTATACCTTCCACTTAAGAAGATTTTTTTCCAGAATGGAGAATATTTTGCTTCCATTTCAATACGAATTTTTTATAAAAAAATGCAGCTATCAAATAAAATTTATTTTCACGTTATTAATGTATCCTTCATATTATGAAAGATTATTGAGTGAGTGAGTGTAATATTTCAACTTTTACAAGAATTTTAGAATGGAAATTTTCTTTGAAAAAGTTCATTACGGAAAGATATTTTTTATCACACTGTGGAAACACGAAACGCGCCAACAACGTTCATATGTTCATATCCTCACTGAATATACATAAAACTAGATCGAATATGTCTGAGAAATTTAAGGAAGATATTAGAAACACAATCCAACAAACTGTGAGGGAAGAACTGTCAAAAGTTCTGCCAAGTAATAAAGATACAGGTGAATGCAGTAGTTCAGAAACTTCGCAAAGTACGCCGACAACATCGACGACAAGTGCAACACCAAATAGCGAGACGAGTTGTCAGTCTCGTGGTCAGTCTTCAACGTTAAGTTTTCGAGACTTTTATCGTATTCGAGAGGCTAGTAGACAAGAGGATTTTAAACCAACGAAAAAGAAGAAACGTGGAAATGAGGCATCAGCTTCGGGGGCGAAGTCAAAACAACCAAAGGAAGTTGAAATCAAAGTCGGTATGGCATATGTTATTGATGGTGTCTTTAAAATACGACGAAATAAGACTCACATATTGAAAGTGAAAACTGATATCGAGAAGGAGGAATTGATTGAGAAAGCAATCATTAAACATGGCAACTTTGATCAGTCATTTGATCGTGTAAGTCCCTATGTCCTTCTTTATCCAGACTTTAGTGAGGTTAACTTTGTTCCAGGAACTGAAGAAATATTCTCTCTGGTGAAATATAAGGAGGCTATCTCCAAAGACTACAAGAAACTTACATTTTACCTTTGCCTTCGTGATGAGTATCAGTACAACCAGTTTTCTGACTGGTCTTCTCCTGATGACAATGAGGAGAACAATGACACTAAACATGAGAAAAATGCCACAGTGAACACAACTAAAGATAGCCCGCCTATTTTTGTCATGGATGATGATGACGACCCAATGCTTTTACTTGCTATCAACCGGAGCCAACAGGATGAAAATATGCCTGTTCTTAGTGAAACAGCAAACAATGAGGAAAAGATGTCTGCAGAGCCCAGTTCACTAGATGAGGCACTTGAATTGAAAATGAATGATATCCCCAATGACAATTACACAGTTATTGAAGTAACCAGAAAACATCTGGTGGAAAGAACATTTGAGCTGCTGAAAGATGAAGATGATATAAAGGGTAGAGTTATAGTTAAGTTCATTGGGGAAGAAGCAGTGGACACTGGGGGTGTTACTAGAGAATTTTTTACTAATTTTTTTCAGAGTATATTAAGTAATGGTAATATATTCCGTGGTAGCTATCCCAATTTAACCTTTAGACATAACTTGCATGCATTAGAAGAAGGCCAGTTTGAGATGTTCGGAATATTAACTGCCATTGCCTTACTGAATGGATGCCCTGGGCCTCATTTTCTTTGCCATTCACTTGCATCATTCATTCTTGACAATCAATTAGAGGTTGTTCTAGATGATGTGCCTGCAGAATCAGAGTTTAAAACAAAACTGATTCAGATTCAAGGTTGTAATAATGAGGCTGAGCTTTCAAATATAGTCAATTCTTTCCCTGAACGATTTGACATGGGGTACACTAAACCAGTTCTCACTTTGAATGACAAGGATGATCTAATTAGATTTTGTTCCAAGCATGTTGTAATAAGCAGTGTTGCTGAAGAAATTTTTAGTTTTCGCAAAGGTTTAAGCATCTTTGGTGTGTTGCATGAATTATGTAAGTTTAATGAAGCTGGACTGGCAGAGTTAGTGTACCAAGATATAAACACCGATCATGTCAAAGCGTGTTTTAAACCTTGTTTCTCAGCTGTTGGGACAGATGAGCATGGCAAAGAAACAGAAATTGTGTACAAATGGCAACAGTTTTTGAAAAAATCCAAAAGTGGTAAATTAAAATCTAAGGTGCTTGCTTGCCCAGATTGGAATAATCCTGATCAGGCTATAAGTGTAGATGATTCACCAGTTGTTAAAAGTCTTTCCCTAAATGATATATTACAGTTTGGGAGTAGTTCACGATTCCCTAATTTTAAAGGCTCTCTAGCATTTGATCACCAGTGTACTGATGCACATAAGAGGCTAACTGGTAATACCTGTGCTTTAACCATTTGCATACCGGTAAATGAGAGGTACACAAAATGTAACACAGACACATTTGCCTTAAATATCATGGAAGACATATTTCAAGACTATGGACTTGGGCAGAGATAGGTTCACCATATTTAATGCTCTATAACAAAATGTTGTGTTGTGTTTATTAATTAAGAATAAGTAAATTGGTAGCTTGTTCTATGTTGCAGACTGTAAATCACCTATTTGTGCCCTCTCCCAGCATCCCCAATTTCAACAAAGAAAAGCATGTTTATTGACTTAATTCATTTACTGTTTGGAAAGAAATACATGTTTAATTATCTGCTACCCCTAGGTACCCCAATGCACCTCTGAAATAAGGGAGATTATTATTAATAGATGATTTACAGTAACTATGTTACAGGTAATATAAAGATGTTCACATTCAAGAATAAAATGTTCTGTTCAACTAATATTGTTATG
>CACRXK020000019.1:0-150967 GCA_902702795.2 Paramuricea clavata
ATGTGTCATATTCTCGCTAGTAAAGACATCTTCGACCTGGGAAATTCTTCTATTACACACCTCCATGTTAGATTTAAGATCTGAAACTGTAGATGAGATGGCACGAAGCTGTAGAAGCATTTCTTCGTCAATTTTGGCATGGTCTGACTGCTCTGTTGAGCTTGAAGACTTTTTAGACTTCGAAGAGCGATGTGTAGAATCGCGTGAATGAGATCTTTTTCGCTTGTGGTGACTCGACATTGTCTAAAAATATGCCTGAGTGTCTAAAACATATGAAAAACAATAGGAAAAAACGTCAAAAAGCAAATATTTTAGCCTACCTGAAGCTTACCTGTTCGCGTGTGAAGCACAAGCAGTGCTTCCATTTTCAACATCAAAATTTCTCATTTTTGTCATCAAAATTTCTCTAAATTTCTTAGATTGTATACGTTATTTCCTTGAAAATTCCTTGAAATTTCATTAGGCGGTTTGCAGTGCTTTTGTAGCAATACAAAGGATTTAATCCATTTTAAGGGCACAAAATAGCACAATTAAACAAAGATAATTGCTAGCTAAAAAACCACAGGCTATTTACAGTTTAAAATTGAATATTTGTTGAGTTTACAACATATACCTTCCCATTGATATAAATAATTAATTATTCACAGCGTTTGGCGCCAAAAGTTACCAAATCCCATCGCTAAAAAACTTTCAGAAGTTTTCGAAAACACGAGGAAAAAGTTAAAAACAGATTTTTAATTGAACATAATTGAAAATTCACTCAAAAATTCAAGAAATAGTGAAACTTTCTTCTGCACTAATGCGCTTGGATGAATATTTAAGTTGTTCGGAAAAAATCCTTAGATTTCCTTAGATTTTTTCTCTTCCTTAGATTTTCCTTTTCGACACTAGAATTTCCTTAGAAAAGGAAATTTCCTTGAAAATGGAAGCACTGAGCACAAGGTAAAAAAGCCACAGGAGGATTATGGGACGGGTCAGATCAGGGGGGTGTTGGGTTTTTTTTGCCAGAGATTTCTTTGGGTTAAAATGTGATGTGAAGCACAGATTGGTTAAATTAATGCCATACCGCTAGTATTCTCATATATTTCGACCGGAGTTCCCGAAATATAATCTGAGTCTGGCGTTAGACAAGTAAAAAAAAGTAGGACGCGCTGGGGCGCATTGTGGCTCAATGGGTTAAGCCTGATAATTGCACCAATGATTCTGGTGTCTCTGTTGAGTCACATTGTTTTTACAACATATAATATATTTTTGTTTATTCCAGAATTATCTCACAATTGGGATATCATAATCTGGCATTTGTCCTGACTCACTCTGGTTTCCCAATTAACCCATAGAGTGGCTCTTCCATTGACAAGTAAAAGTAAGGCAGGCAAAATACAGTACAAGCAAGATGTATGGAAATTAAAGACACAAAAGCTGGATTAATTTTGAACTATTTTAATTGGACTTTTCAATACAGTAAAAGTATTAACAGTGAATAATTTTAAATTAACACTAAAATTATTGTAATTAAGTAGTACTATACATGATGTAGTGGAGTATGTGTTAACTTAATTCAGGAGTGGATTAATAGGGGGGTGCACACCCCTGTTGGCCTTGGTCAACAGGGGTGCAATAAAATCAAATTCAGAAACATGGCATAATTTCCAAGGTTTTCCCTTTTTTGAAGTCAATCTGAAGCTGATCATAATTCAATATCCATATCACAGGAAATAGCATTACTAGGGATCTAATTTTTAAAACATTCTGGGGGCATATCTCTGAACCCCCTAGGGAGATCGCGCCTTTAGTGCTTGAGTCGTTAGGAAGCCAATTAATTCATTCTCCCACCAACCCCTAAAGAGTTATAAAGAAACACTTGGCTGCTCACCCAGCACCCCCTAGAAAAACCTTGCTGGATCCACCCCTGAAGGCTTTCAAGTAATACTGTAATAGCAGGCAGCGCAGTACTTATCATATCATGCGAATAATTATATTTAATTGCACAGATCCCATATGTATAAACAAACACAAGCATGCAATATTGCTGCCAATGCATTGTAGTTAACAATGATTCTTTAATTAACATTAACTTAATAATAAAGGTTTATACTTTTATAAGTTAATTATCATCACCATCATAGACAGATTTTCAAATTTTGCTTGGGGTGTTGGTGTGCAGAAAACTTCATGGGTGGAAAGTGAGCGAGGAGCATGTAGCGTGCTGAGTAAGATACAGCAGAGTCTGAGGGTACAGTCACTAGTGGGGACAGAGTTGGGATAAGGTTGGGGGCAACGACCCCAGGATATTTCGAGATTATTGGCCGTGTTTTTAGTCTATAGTTAGTTCAAAATTCTTGTTCAATTATACTGCTGTCATTTAATCAAAGCAGCATTTAAATTTCTGTGGTGGGAAAACTTTCTGAGGTGGTGAAAATATTTTTGGGGTGCACACCACCCCCCCCCCCTCCCAGAAAATCCATCGATGATTGCCATCAGATAATTAAGTTATTATGGTATTAATATTATGACTTCGCTTTTGGCTATTCTGCATTTTAATGCCTTGTCCGATGTTTTGTGATATCTATAGCCAATAATTCCTGCAAGATAAAAGACAACAATCATATTACATCGATATTATTACACATTCTTGAACACCTGAAAAACAGCATTTATTACCAAAAATTGTGGATGCATGCTTCTTTTCATCGACAAAACTGCATATATACACTTAATAAAGTTCCTTTTACATAGTACTGAAATTGCAAATTATTATCCACTAGTTTAATCATAGTTTCTTTGTAACCAATCACAGGGAAATTAAGATAATAATTTGTTCAAGAGAGAGGAAGGATCCACAGTAAGGTTTACTAATAATATTCTTGTTGTAGTTCTTTGTGTATTCTGCTCTGTTGTGGAAATACATGTACTGTATAGTTTGAACATTGAGTCATATTCCAGAAAAATCCACACTCCAACTATACGTGGAGGAAATTTATGCTGTCTGGAGGGGACGATTAGAATCTACTCCCGAGAAAAGCAAAATACACTGTAAATAGGACAGGGGCTTGCAACTTGACATTTCTTGTGTAGGGATGATGTGGATGTTTTCAGATAATTTTCAAAATCTTCTGGGTGAGTGTGCCCCCAGAACTGCTAATAGCTATGCTAATAGGCTCATGCCTTCGGCAGCTCCCTCCAATTTCTTAATGACGCCATTGGTTGTTCCCCCACTTCTGTTTTACTGGCTATGCCACTGCTCACAATATTAAATTCAACAGTTTCTGGAGTCTCTTAATACTTGTCACTTGATTATATGGCAAAATCTGATCAGTCAATTTATTGTATATGTGGGCCATTAACACTAACAGTCGTTAACAGTACACTACTAAATGTTGATGTCATAACAAGTGAATCCAGTGTAGTGGCCCTGGCTATTTTGACCCTCTCTGGCCTTGCATGTGCTAATCCTGGTCTATATTTGAAGTGTATTTAAATGATTTTCACACCATAATCTGTGTAAGACACATCGCCAAAGATAAAACAAAACAGTAAATCTTATGACCACAAATTTTACAAGGTTTTTTATGACTTTGACGTCCAATATTAAAATATTTGCCGTTCATTTGACATGAAGAATGAAGTCAGTGAAGTTGAGTGAACGAGTGTTGAATTTTGACAAAATATTTTTATAATTTCGTACTGTCCGTCCCATGAATCTTACCTGTGAAAAGAATTACTCGTCCTTTATGTAAAATAAATGGTTACATCAGCAAGCGGAGCAAAACGGCACTTTAATTCCTTCCAAGTTGTAAAAATACCCAGCAAAATACGAGAAAATATTATGTTTTTAACTAAAACACTGCCAAAACCAGGGGGGTGAAAACGTCGTCTGAAGCTTAGGATCGCGGTTGGTCAGTGGCAATTCTGTGAGAATTACGGACCAGTTGTCATGGAAATGGCGTCAGCAAACGTCAAAATCCGCCATTTTTTTGGCTTCACTTTGATCATTGAACGAAGTATAGGAGCAGGTCCTCCAGTTATTATACAGCTCAGTGGTCCGTTCACGGTTCATAGAACCGTAGCCTGCATGGCAGGCGGTATTTCTACGGGCAGCGAAAATTAGGGAAGCAAAGGAAATTTCCTACGTACCGCCTGCCATGCAGGCTAATAGAACCGTGGTCCGTTCAACTCCGCTTTCACTCGGAGAAGATCGGAATAAGACGTCATATTTGCGGTCAGTGTACAGGTAGCAAATTTATTTTTAATTGCAACAAGTATGCAGAAGACGATTTCTAGTTCTACTACAACGTCAAAATCAAATCAAAACATATTTTATGGAATAAAGAACGCTGTAATATACTTTGCTTTGAGGTTTAAAGGAAACATTGAACTATTCCACTCTGTGTTTGCCCACAGTTTGCCTCAAGACAAGAGGAAGTTAACTCGCGCCTAGAGATGGCAGTGAAACGAACTATAAATATTACCTTAGCGACCAAAATATCGTATAAAAACACCTACTGATATAACATAATGTGCCATACTGTGAATGTCGGACTATGTGGAGTGATTTTTATAACATTTGTAAGTATTATTTGGGCAGAATGTGGAGGAAAGACTGCTGTTCATAATGTGTTGAACGGGACAATCACACTTGAAAATGATGGACCTACGTACTCAACAAATACTCATTGTGAATGGCTAATTGAAGGTAACTATCCTAAGATTTTCTTACTTAGTACTGTATACAATGGATCTCTCTTATCTTGCATGTAAACATTGCTAATAATCTTATGCTAAATTGAGTAAATTGTACTAGATTTTCTATATTGTAATCTCTCTGCAGCAGTGCAGCTGTTATGACATGATTTATATTCCGAGGTTAATCAAACAAGAACAAAATAAAATACTGGCTATAAAGTAGTCTTAGGGCCTGTTCATATGAGCCCGGTTAACCGAGCTGGCCCGCTTTGCTGAGCTGGCCCGCTTTGCTGAGCTGGCCCGCTTTGCTTTCACGTGAGGCGGGCTAGCCCGGCAATCATATCTATTCATAGTAACGATTTCCCGTGATATTTCAGCGGGAAAATAAAATTCGTGTTTAATTGGCAAAATTTTATTTTTGTTGACGGCAACAGCTTCAGGAGGTTTAATTTCGATAAATTCCTATAGTTTTGGACATTTTAGACTGTTTATCAGTGGAATAAAGCACGCAAATTTCCATCCCGGCTTGCCGGGCTAGCCCGGTTGTGCATTCATATGAGCCCGGCAAGCCGGGATCTCGCCTCGCTCAAGCGAGATCCCGGCAAACTGGGCTGGCCCGCTTTCATATGAACCCAATCCTAAATTAATATACAAACAATATGTGAACGGGATCTCGGCGCTTGAAAACCAGCCCGGCTAGCCGGGCCAGCCCGGCAGAGCAGGGCTCATATGAACAGCCCCTTAGATTTAATACAATGAACTACTGTCTTTGAATATACTGAGAAAAATGAGTCAGGAGGTGGTGCTGTTGCTGTTTATATACAAAGGTGCTGTTTATATACAAAGCAATTTTTCATGCAACTTATTTTTCTGAACTAGTATTGCCTTTCAACAGCCCACAGTATTGGTGTATGGTGCTGTGGTGGTACTAGTAATTCCCTGACAACAGGGACAGCGGACTCTCTAATTTCGTTTGGAATAGAATTCCAAAGGTATGCTCCGTCATACATAAAACTTTTTTCATATTATTAGTATGCAGTTGTGATAAACAAAGACCACTTTAAAATTGAAATGTTCCTAGGGGGCCATTATTTATGACCGGGGGTGGGCTGGCAAAAAAGGGGGTGGGTCATGAGGTATTTTTGACCGAAAAAAGGGGGGGCACCTAAAAATATTGGTTCAGAAGGGGGGGTCCAGTTATTTATTATAGTGGTATTATAGTGGAGAAAAATTTGACATGTAGCGATTATTGCTACTACAGGGAGCGAGCATTTTAGGCAGCAAATTTAATTCATGTATAGCTAGCAAAATTCTCAATTTTAATCAACAGATAGACCCAAAATGCAATGCACAAATACCCAAAATGCAATGCGCGCAGCTAATATGAAAAATAAAAAGTGTATAGCTAGAAAAATTCTCAATTTTAATCAACAGTCTGTGAAAGTTCAATAAATGTCCTCTAGACAGTTCTCAGATCTATTATATTTATAGCAATAACATTATTTTAATTAAACCATAACAATATCCAACAAAATATGAAGTGCTCACAACTTTCCTGCCACAATACGTTCCCTCACACGAGAACACCTCACCACAGGTCACCCAATCATATTCATCTCTTTCTCTTCTTAAATGTAATGAAACTGAAACAATATAAATAATCCCTTTTTTTAACTATATACTTAGAAGTTTTGTCCTTCTGTGTGTGATCCATTTTATAAAGTCACACCAGTTTGCCAGTCTCAAGGACTCTTAGCAGATTTATAGAAGAAGACCCATGCTTCGTTAAGCAGTCCGCAAGTTGTTCCTTTGATTCCACCCATTTAATGTCAGCAACTTGTTAATTACTGTGAATGTTTTCTTTGATAGCTGACAGCTCCAATCGTAACCTCTTCTCTGTAACCAATTTGTTTGATTTGATAGCGTCACAAAAGGACTTGCAATCAGTTATACATTTAATTGGTAACAGTGTTGAATCTGCTACACCATAGTACAGATCACAGAACAAAGTAGCTAGAAATATACCAAGATCAATTCCATCAACCATTGACAGAGTTTCAGCTGCTAAGGTACTTCTTCTCCTTATTCTCTTAGAGGTCCAACAAATGGGAATACACTTTCCCTCTCCTTCAACTAAGAACACAATTTGTCCTCCTTGAGAATGATCTTCCTCTGCATTGCCATGGGATGCATCACTATATACCAAAAGATGCAAATCTTTGAATCCCAAATTCTGGAATTTTAAGGAAACACTTTCTGATTTGACTTTCCTGATGAGCTTGTTAGCTTCTAGCAAGTCTTTTACGACAGCCTTTTTAACATTAGATGCCATTCTGGTAGTGTCATAGATAATGTCAGGTCTAGTCAGGGATGCCGGAAGTTGCTGAGGGCAAGGGGTGCAATTGGTTAACAAGAGGGCATACTCCTTAATAAAAGGCACCAATGAAAATGAGAGGGCGTCATGATCCTACATTCGGGTCAACCTCCCTCCCCGTCACCAAATGTTTTCGGACCGAATACAATTGTTTAGGCACAATTCCTCCGTAATTTCTCGCCAAAAATTCCATAAGTAATGCTTTCCGTTTCACCTTTTGCCAAATGGATAACAATTTTGCCGAATTCCTGACGACTGGGGGATGGAACACCCCCACACACATCCTCGAACGACGTTTAATTCTGTCTGTTGTAAAAGTTTTGTGCACCTGTTTAACACCCATAGTCTGCACCCACAAAGGTGAAAAGCAAAAGGCAAGGGGTGCACTTGCACCCGCTGCACCGGTGGTTCCGGCATCGCTGGGTCTGGTTTGTCGAGCAATCCACAGAAGCTGGCCAACCTTTGAACGCAACTGTTGTCTTTCTTCTTCGGTAACTGCAAAGTGCTTCTGAAGAGACCTAGCTTTATCGATGTGAATTTGGTTAATGCTGGAGCCAAACATCTCTTGGCGTGCAAAAATTCCTTCATTGGTCTGTTCGAATTCCAAACCTAAATGCTTGAAACAATTCTGATTCTCTCTTCCCACTTTTAAACTTTGTCTTAAATATGTTCAGTGACAGTTTGTTAAAACTGTTCTGTGCCACCCCATATAAAGTCATCTACATGAGCAGCTAACAATCCTATTAACGTGCCATTTTCATCATACCATGAAAATACTGTAGGGTCCACTTTGGACATTCTACCCCCAGTTTCAATCATAACATCTTTTACTTTGCGATACCATTGCAATGATGCATCATTTAGGCCATACACACACTTTTGGTGGCCTTATGAAAATGTCCCGATCAAGACAATTTCCTTGAAGAAAAGCAGTTTTAATGTCTATAGAATTAATTGTCCACCCCATTTGTGCAATGATGGCTATTACTATTCTTAAAGACTCATTTGCACATGTAGGAGAGTCGCTTTGGCTTGGGTTGTTTTCCTCAAATCCTCGAGCCACCAGTCGAGCTTTTGGTGTAATGCCTGTTTCAGTATGTTTTAGGGTTAAAACCCATCTGGTAGACACACATTTCTGTCTTTCATTTGGAACTTCTACATACACATCATTGTCTTTCCAGTCTTTAAGTTCAGCTTGTTTAGCACTGTCAAAGGACAGATTATGACCAAACATCACTTCATCTACGATATTTGCCTCCTCGGTTGAATTTTCTATGATCTCCAATTCCTCGACTTGACTAAGATCTATGGACTTTGCATCCATGCTTGTACCAAGATAGTCTATATTAAACCAATATTTGTGTTTTCCAGTCGCTTTTCCTGCACGACTTATTACTTTGGCAGTAGCCTTGTCTGATTGGTGTTCTTCTCTGAATGTTATATACTGTCCAGGTTTAATATTGTTTGCATTGACTGAATTAATGGCTTGTCCTACAACATTGTTTGGAGCACACATGTCCGTTTCATTACTTTGGACCTCTAATTCATCTGTAGTATCTTCATCGTTATTAGACTCAACTGTATTTTGAGGTTTTTCTTGCACTTCAACATTCACTTGTGGTTGGTTCTCATTGGTTTCTCTTTCCTGAGATGATAGCTCATTGCATTTCTTTAGACGGCAGATAAGTACTCTTACGACAATTCCACCATGTCTTATGAAGACAACCTTTCCATCTTGACCAATAACTTTACCTGGTCCCTTCCATTCTCTGTTGTCTGGTCTTTTGTAAAATACCTTGTCACCCATTTGATACTTATCACCAGTGTAGGTACGAACATTCCCTTTTAACGGTCTTCTGACCCTTTCTGAACAATCAGCTTCCATAAAAGCTTTTCTTGCAGCATGCAAAGTCCTTACATGCTCACCCACTGTTTTGCTTGTAGTAGTCCCTTCTAAAGCTGGAGGCTGGTTGGTCAGATTTGTAGGTAAGTTTGGATTTCTGCCAAATACCAGTTGGTAAGCACTGAAACCATGGACATTTATCAGGCTGTTCTTGGCATTTAACGCCCATCTCAGTGCAGTCTCCCAACTGCATTTCTTCTCGTGGTTGACTTTGAGCATAATTTCAGTAAGAATGTGGTTGTGCTTTTCCAAAAGACCATTGCTAAACGGTGCATAACCAGCAGTTGTAATCACTTCAATATTCATGTTTTCACACATGTCCCTAGCTTCATTGTTGTTGAATTCACCACCAATCCACCATTGTCACTGAACAGAGACTTTGGACAGCCATATATGCGAATCCAGTTAGCAATAAAATCCTGAACAAAAATATGTGGCAATTTCCTTCTCACAATAGCCCCCGCACTAAATTAAAGCGAGTAAATTCATCAATGATATGTAGATACCAAACATTGGTGTCTAATTCGTGTAAGTCAACAGCTACTGTCTGATTAAAATCTGTGGCTAGAGGTAACCCAACTACAGGTTTTGGAGGGGGTCTCTTATACAATGTGCATGTTTCACAGCTGTTGACAACTTCTTCGAGTGTTTGAAAAAGTTCAGAATCTTTTAACCCAGCACTTGTTAGCAACTTTTTTAGTCTCTCTGCAGTAGCATGTCCGAGCTGTTTATGGATTTTAATTAACTCTTTCTTTTGCTGTTTCTTATCATCCATCTTATCACTTGCATGACTTCTGACTCAAGGGCCTTCTCGTCTTCTTTCAACTGCTTATCGAATGATCCATCACTTTCTCCTTCGATTAATTCATGACTTGTTACAAACTTTTCTTCCATGTCAGGATTTACCAAATTTTGATACAGTAATGGCCTGTAGATGTTTGGAATAGTTCTACAGGTTGATCAAACATTTGGGCAGTATCGTTGTTCATATCTAACACTGTTTTTGCCTTTTTCAAGGAGTTCTTGCTTAGTAACAGGGGTATTTTGCTTTTGACAACTTCTGCCTCAATGTTACACTTTGTATTTCCAGTTTGGGCTGGAATTGTAACTTGTTGCACCGACTATACCTTTTGACCATCACCAAACCTGAACATTCGGTTGCTGGATCTGATTTTCACACGGGATCTTTGATCTTCATCCAAAATATTCATGTAGTTATCCAACCAATCTTCACCACATACTGTTTTAGTGCACGGCGGATCAACAACAGCTGTGGAGAAAGCTTCACACAAACACCTCACAGGGATCAACACCTTTGACAAACAAGGTTATATTATGTTCATCTTGATCATCACAGGTACATGCATGTGCTTCTTCCTTATGTGGGCAATATTTTACCCAATGAAAAATTGATCCACAGATGGCACATCTTGTGCGGTTGCCATATTTATCTAATGGATTTGTCCCCTTTGGTATTTACCTGGATTTGTGACTTCTTCTATTTAAGCCCTGTCCTGGACCTGCATATCTTTTTGTGTTAAAACCAGATTGATTAGCAGCCTTGGTAAAACAAACAGATTCTGATTTTACTGTTATACCACTACTACTTTCCACATGTTCACCCCCAAAAATTCTCTTCACACCAGATTTCATTGAGCTGAACTTTAAATCTTTAGCAGCAGTCAATGCCAGTTGTCTGTCAGTTTCTGAGAGACCAGCACTGTCGAGAAGTTTAAAACTCAAAACAGCATCAGGTAATGACATGTCAGATTTCTTACACATATCATACCGCCTTTCAAATTCAATAATAAAGCTGGACATGTCCTGTTCAGCTGTTCTGACTCTCTCTCTGGTATTTATCAAACTTGGTATAGTGTTCATACGCTATGTCAACAGAATCTCTCAGAAAAACTGTATCCAATACACTAATAAGTGTTGCTATGCCGTCCTTGTCACTGAGTTTTTCGATATCAATTTCAACCGCTTTGACACGCGCTTGACCTTGTAAAGACAAAGTAACGGCAAGTGCCTTTTTGTTTGGGTCTACATCTGGTTTATTGTTTATTGGCAATTAAAGTTTATTGGCAATTAAACATTTTCTAAGATTTTCCAAATCAGAATTCACTGCAGCTTCAAGATCAGTAATGGAGTCTCCAGAAGCGGTCAGATTACTGTCGTCAGCAACCGAGGTTTTGTTTAATATAGGCATTGAGGTTAATCATTAATAAAAAACAGAAAGAATAGTGGCTCTAAAATAGAGCCTCTAAAATAGAGCCTTGTGGTGTGCCACATTTGTGTGGCAGCCCTCTCCCCGTTAAACAAGTAACATTATCTGGCATTAAACATTTTAGAGTAAAATAGTAAAGCAGGGCACTTTGCATAATGTCCACTTAAAGGGTTTACTTAACAGAATACGTGGTACGTGGTCGACAGATATTGGAGTACATGGAGAATGCAAGTGACAATATATTATACACTTTGTATACCTAATCAGGAACAGTTGCGAGAAATGCAACACTAGGTCCTCTGGCAGGGACCGAACCTATGGCTTTGTCCAACTGTCGGATAGTGGGCAGATAGTCTGGGCACTAGTCTGGGCCGTTACAGTAGTCTGATTAACCCATTGAGTGATAGCACTCTCTCCTTGATGAGTAAATTCATCTGGCATTAGACAGAGTAAAATAATAAAGTAAAGGTGCAGCGTCAGGTGCCACTTTTAAAAAGGATTATTTAACAATTACACGTCAATGAAGCCGAATTGTCAATCATCAAAATCTAAGCCCACGACGTTTTCTAAAAAATTTCGTCACCTTGGACTGAAGCAGTTAGTGACAGTGCGTCAGTGCCTACTAGAACGAAGCTCGGTAAATGGCACATTCCACATCACCTCAACCCTCATTGATCACATTTACTGTTCATCTGAAAGAAATGTTGCTTCTATCCATATCCTACCACCCTCACCCAGCGAAATCTTTCAAATCTTTCAAAGTATCGTTGATAGGCATGTAAAGGCCCTGTCACACTATTGCGTATCGTACTAGCGTATGCCAGCGTATGAAAAATATCACTCATATACGCTGGAAAACGCTGACATACGCTAGGGGTACGTTAGACATAGGTTGTATACGTTTCAAGCACGGTCGCATACGCTGGCATACGGCGAGGCAGAACATTTTTTTAAGCATGCTCAAAAATGTTGTGCGTATTCGGACGTATGCGTTATACGATAAGCATACTCTAGACACACGCTGAATACGCTAGAGGTGCGCCAGATGTACGGTACTCATACGCTGGCATTTCAAAGGATTTTTGTGCGTATGAAAATAATTTCATTAATTTTCATACGCTTCTCATACGTTTGTCTCATACGCAATAGTGTGACAGGGCCTTACCTCTGCGGACGAAGAAAGTTAATTCTTTACAGCTTCCTAAGTGGATGACGTCAGAAATTCTCGCGGGAATTAGACAACGAGAGCAATTGAAATTGCAAGCATGAAACGGTGTCAATACCATGGGAAACTTTCACACGCCATCGGCATCGAAGCAAAATAACAACCAAAATAAAACAAGCAAAACAGAATTACTTCAAACGAGAAATCTATGAAAGCAAACATGATTCGAGGAAACTACGGAAACTGACGAAAGATGCAGCAGACCTCGATAAGAACAAAGCAATACCTAATAAGATACTTGATAACAACGATTTGATCACGGATCCAAAAGAAATCGCGAACATATTCAACTCCCATTTCTCCCAAACACTAGATTTCCCTTATTACGTTTTCGTAGCGCTTTGCATTGTGGTTATAGTAGTATCACTGATATTCAAGATGGCTTATTTTTTGTCCTGACCACTGAGCTATACTATATTACTGGAGGACGTGCTCGGCATCAAAAAGTGTCCGCAAAAACATGGCGGATTTCGGCCTTTGCTGACGCCAGAATGACGCCATGTGGTTCCTCCGGCTCATGGTAATTACCACTGACCAGGCTCAATTTTGAGCCCGCTACGACTTTCACACCCCCCTGGTTCTTATTAAAATATTTTTGCTTGTTGAAGTATTTGCAGTATATTCTCGTAGTTTTGATTTTTTTCATATTTTTTGTACCTTTGACCACTGGTTCAAATGTGTGCAAGTCGTACACATTATATTCTCGTCCTCAAAAGACAGAAAACCTCGAAATACATCCGCAAAGACGATATTTGAAGCCGCAACTACAGGTAAAATATTTCTCAGTTCATATTAAACTTCACACACTGAGTCACACTCGAGCAAATTTTCTACAAAAATTGTTGGGTTTAACTGTGGTACAATGTATTATATTTTAGCCACAAGTATGTAATGGTCTCTAAAGCCTTGTTGTACAAAGTAATCAACTTTCGTTTCATTTAAATCGTGAGCAAAATGGTATTTTGATCTATTGTTTATTTGTTTACATGCTCTATTTGTTGCATATTTTATGATGTTTTGAATAAGCCTGCTGTGCAGTTTGTATTTCATGATACTATTTTGATACTACTCAATATATTTTATCTCAAGAATATTTTGAAGTTTAACTTGAGCTCTTTCTTGTCAAATTATTTCTATTGTTCTTAGGTCAAAACTTTTAAAAATTTACCCTTTACTCTGTCTTGTTTATTGCAGAATTATTTACCACCACAATGATGCAGTTGAAATTGTATTATTTTAATTTAAATTCTTCAATGAATAATAACATTATTAACTACCAATCACCAATGAGTCATTCCAGAAAAGATAAACACTAACTCCACAGATGTGTGAAGTGCTGTCTGAAGTGGGCAGAACTCGACTGCTGATAATAGTAAAAGTATTAGCTAAGGGAGTCCAAAAGTGGGAGGAAGAGCCTCCCATCTCTTCCATTAGGGGTGTGGATATTTTTTTGAATGACCCAATCAGTTTGAACTAACTGTATAATCAAGTTATTCTAGTATAATTATCACTTTGTAGTCCCATGAGCTGTGACATCACTTTGGCTGTTTGGCATATCTCTTTTCAATTTTCTTTTGGTATCGATAACAGATTAGTACTACAGATACTGTATTACTACACATTGTTACACCCAAATAAGATCATATACATCAATGTTAACTATCATGATACAATACAACTGTTACAGCAAGAACATTTTTGCTTCAGTTCTTGTATAATTACATATCACTTTGATGCCTGTAATAGAAATGAGAAATAAAGTTACTTTGTTTATGATTGTTTTATTCTATGGTGTGAAACTGTTTCATGTACATTTCAAAATTAATTGCAATGGGTGCATACTGTGGGTTCTGGCCAGTTAGCTCAGACCCCTACTTTGCAAGTTACAGCTGTGGCTGGATTGGAACTGTTAGCTCTGGTGCACCACTAATCTTGTATAAATCTGAATTAAACGCCATCGCTCTCCCCAATTGATGAGTAAAATTATCTGGTGTTAGACAGAGTAAAATAATCTGGCGTTAGACAGAGTAAAGGGCGCATCAGGGTGCAATGCGACTCATAACTAGACACATAGGCTAGTTATTAACCCATTAAGCACCAGCACTCTCTACTTGATGAGTGAAATCGTCTGGCATCAGACAGAGTAGAATAATAAGGTAGGGTGCAATGTGACTCAATGGGTTCACCTCTAAGGGACCTAAATAAATATGGCTAAACATAAATCAAGACTCCCATGACAGAGGTATAATATTTTCTGAGTGAAGGAGGTTCTTTGTTTGGAGATTTTTATGAGGCATAGAGGTTGTCAGGTTGACCCATACTAGCATTCAAGGTAATGCCAATGCAAGAATGATATAAGTATAAATTATGCAAATTTGGGTATGCACAAGTCGATGATAGCTCGATGCTGAACTGAAATGTAGTGCACAACCCCACAAAAAAAGCCTAAGTTACAGCCAATTGGTAAATGCTGATACAAAACCTAGCAAGTAGCAAGACTAGCAGTTCATAATATTTGTGAAGGATACAATACAACTTGTTTATACTGTACTGTATATAAATCTAGTGCTAACTGCTCTTTATGAAACAAAGCAAACTACAGATTGCATGAGCAGCATGCTGTTTAATTAAACTAATAAACTGGCACTAAAAACAAAAGCCAGTGCCTGAAACTAGAAAGAAAATGTATGTACACAATGTATAAATAACCATGTACAACGTTTTTTTATGTCTGCTCCAGAAATATTGGTGTAAATATAAAATATAAGAGTTTGACAAATACATATTTATACCTCGATTTTATACGCATATCGGCCCCTGACTTTGCCAATCGAGAATTAGTCGAATAAAAGGTAAAAACTTAAAATTTTCACAAATCTTACCTTTCAGAAGAAATATTCTTCCTTTTAAAGTCTTTACAGCGAATTTTTGCATCCACAAGTGGAGAAAAACGGCATGATTTTGTCTTGAAAACATAAAATATTTGTGCAAAAACAGGGGGGCGAAGGTCCTTGTCGGATGCTTAGGATCGCGGTTGGTCAGTGGTAATTGCCATGAGCCGGAGGAACCATATGGCGTCAGCAAACGTGAAAATCCGCCATGTTTTTGCGGACACTTTTTTGACTGACGAGAGATAGGAGCACCTCCTCCAGTAATATTATAGCTCAGTGGTACTGACTTTGGTAATTGTAAAACGATGGTTAAAATTAAAAAAAACATTAATAATTATACCAATGGTTGCAGTTTAAATACATTATAAATGATTTTTTCTGTGTTGGTGTTGTGTATATTCAGTGAATATGATGTTTGTGATGTTACTCTGAGTGTATAGAGGGCCCCCTATACTTTTTGCGTGAAGCGTGATGGGCTTATTTTACTTAGCCGTGAAACGTGATCGATGATTTTCTTAATCCGTGATTCGTGATGGTATGACTTCCAATCTTTTTACGTGCACGTGAAGGAAAGATTCGATTTAACCGTGACCCGTGAATGGCAGATAGAAATATTCGTGATTAATATTCGTGAATCTTCTGTTTTGTGACCTTTTGTGTGATCAGCTTTCCAAAGAATAAATACGGTTTGTTGCTGTTTTTTGAAGTACTTGATGTACAGAAGTCTGTTTTCGACATAGTTGGAGGTTTGAAAGCATGTCGAGGTAAGTACAGACGAGTACAATGATTCTACAATTAAGGAAGACATCCTATAATAATTCGTGAACTTTGTTTTATTTTTACGTGAATCGTGATCGCTTCGATTTTTCCGTGAACGTGAAGGAATTTTTTCAATTTTTCGTGACTCGTGAAAAGGCAAAATATTTTTACGTGAAAGCATTTTGTGAAGAGGTATAGGGGGCCCTCTGTATATCCACACCGGGCGAGCTTGCCGGCCTGAGTTCCAAAGGGCAAAGGTCGTAGGTTCGATTCCCACCGTGGCCCGGCATATTTTTCAGGCTCGCCCGGTGTGGATATACACTCAGAGTAACCAGGGGCGCCGGAGCCACGGGGGCAGCTGCCCCCGTTGCCTAAACAGAGCGGGGGCAGCAGGTTGCCTTTTTTACCAGAACTGCACTTCGAACGTCGTGCGTTTTTCACATGAATTGAAGTTGAAAACTGTTTTTAAACAATTTAGCTCATATTTGAATCTGAATTCCTCTCAGAAACGTTACCAATCAGCTTCCACCAATGAAAAAAAGGGAAAAAGAAAGCCTTCCTAAACAACTGACAACTGTCATGTTGCTTCACAATACATTTTAGTCTTTAGTGTCATGCAACGAATAAAAATGTTCCAATCCATGCCGAAATTTGTCTAACGTAACGAAGTATCCGTTATACAGCAAGTAACGAAGTATCGTCTACAAGTAACGAAGTATCCGTTATACAGCAAAATGTTAACGAACATTGCCCCCCCCCCAAAAAAAAAAAAAAATTAAGGCTCGAGAGTAATTGCCCTTTTTAAATGGCTGCCCCCGCCGCTTCGTGTTGCTTCCGGTGCCCCTGAGAGTAACATCACAAATATTACATTATTAATGCTTGCGAAATTAAATTTTAAAATAAGATGACACTAAAGCTACGTACTGAATCCAAAATTCCAAAACGCAAGCTGCAAAGACAGGTTTTTACAAACCGGCATGCATGCTCGCAAACAGCAGAAGGCCTTACACTTGCAGTAAGGCTTTTAAGCGAGCTGCAGGAATACATTACGTGGAATAACCTGAGATATGAGATCACGCTGATACGCAGGGTATGTAGAGGGTTGTGAATGGGGGTGGAGGTCAATCTTATTCTCATGGCCAAACCTTCTGAAACCAATCACCCTCCGACCCACTACCAAATCCTATTTTCCATGTGAAAAATAGGCAAATATGTAGCTGTTTCCTATTTTACTCCTTCATGTCTTCACGACTAGCTCTCTAAAGTACTTTGCGAAAATCCAAGTGTATATAGTCCTAGCTGTAAGGATGATTCATATTGTCCAGGTTCTGGTAGTCGTATGACAGGAAGTCCAGGCTCTGGTAGTCTTAGGACAGGGAGCCCTGGCTCTGGTAGTCGTATCACAGGACGCATGGGCTCTGGTAGTCGTATGACAGGAAGTCCAGGCTCTGGTAGTCGTATGACAGGAAGTCCAGGCTCTGGTAGTCGTATGACAGGAAGTCCAGGCTCTGGTAGTCGTATGACAGGAGGCCCAGGCCAAAGTAGTCGTATGACAGGAAGTCCAGGCTCTGGTAGTCGTATGACAGGAGGCCCAGGCCTGAGTGGTAGTATGACAGGAAGCCCAGGCTCTGGTAGTCGTATCACAGGACGCATGGGCTGGCGCAGGCGGAGGCTGGATGCTCAGCCTAGTTCCTAGGCCTCTTAGTACGCGTTTTTATTATATGCAGACACTCGGTGACGTCATGGGGAAATAAAAGGCGTAGACAAAGGACTAGGAACTAGTTTGCTGGATGCGGGCAACAAGCAGAGCCTGGGCTCCTGTGGTTCTATTCCTTCCAATCTGGGATTTCTACGAGACTATCTGAATTTAGAATGTGGCCTGTAGGTCAACCCCAACCTCGTTCTCAGGCTCTTATCTTTACGCTCCTATCTCGCTTCACAGTCGACCCCTTAAAATGTAACTTTCTGACGCTGCCGCCGTAAAGCTTTGTTTCTAATATTACCATCTTAAGATCAGCAGAATTATATATACTGAAACGTGTGTATAGAGAAGTTGATTTCGATGGGATTACTGCATGCATGTAACCAGTAATCTCTTCTGGAATGGGCAACTAAAACTAAAACTAAAACTAAACAACTAAACTAAACTAAACTAAACTAAACTAAACTAAACTAAACTAAACTAAACTAAACTAAACTAAAACGCGCTGACAGACACACAGACAAATGCGGATGCAAACATTACCTCGTGGAGGAGAAAATAAACGTGCCTGGTGTCTTCCACGAACCAAAACAATATTACAACTAATAATTCTTATTATTTCTTATTATTTATAATAGATATAATTTTTGTAATATATATATATATATATATATATATATATATATATATATATATATATATATATATATATATATATATATATATATATATATATATATATATATATATATATAATACCTACATTAAATTTCTAAATTTAATCAATTATTTTTAATTTGCAGAGTGCATTCTTGACAAAAAAATTGTGTATAAGAGGTACATTCGATAACCCCTGAATTCATTGACTTACCGCTACATAGATGTAACATATACATATTAGTATTTTAGTATTTTTGTCACTCATTATTCTTCATAATACACTTTCCTCTAACACTAAAACGAGGCGGATTATGTCAGCTCATTTTGACCTGCAACAACATCTCCAACACGAAGCTGCATTTTTGTTTCGGATAATATCTGCTGCAAATGAACACCAAATGGGATCTAAACATACAAAGAAAGATATTCGTCAAGGTATCTATTTTACTCCTATTCAGAATATTTCATGATATGATTTCCTTCATGCTTTCCTTCCAGTTGAATCATGCAGCATACGCAGCTTCTGCTAGGACTAAACTTTTATTTGTCACGAACTGCTGTCGTATCATCGCCTCAGACGTTTCTCTGGCTCGTACTGTGTAGTATGGCAAATTCCTTTAACGTTCTCCTCTGAACGCCAAAACTCACAACCGCAAAACTTCGTCCTCCAAGCGAGAAAAACACGTCAATAATAGTAATGGTTTATTCAAACTCTCTCGCAGTTACAAGAACTGAATTATAGAGTTATTTTAATCAGGTCAATGCGTGGTCAAGCCTCTTTCTTAATGTTTCTACTTTGTCCTACTATTTTGCAAAACCGTGCACAACTGCCATGCCGCATTTATACGCCATTAGATATGCACGTCCACTGACATTGTGCTTTTCAATCTCATAGGTTGAGGTTTTTGCGTTTATTATTAGAGAGGTTCAGATTTGACTTCCACTAAATTGTTACCATGCACTACCTCTCGCTAGCTTATAGTACGCATCTGATTGGTTAATGGGATATACTGTATCAAACGCATCTGATTGGTTGATAGTCCATTAATAGTATAGCGGTAGCGGCAGTGGAAGTCAAATCTGAACTCCTCTGACTAGTTTTGATTTTGAAACGATAACATTAATTGAACCAGCTGTATATAGTCAGTTATAATTTTACATACCAGTAAACCATAGGAAAGTAACGACTGAGTCATCTGAAAGAATTAAACAAATTCTCAAACCTTGCTTCCTCTTAGTTTGGCCAGCGTTCTCATTGGCTCTTTGGATCGTTCTCCACTCTGTGGGTCAACAGAAATCATCTGACAGCGAAAACATACACCACAACACTAAAAAAGGTACGCAAAAAGGTTTGTGCTTCAACAATATGAATTATTTTAATATTAAACTTCTATAGACTATGATTTTAGTTGTGGCAAGGAATATTCCAAGTTTGACCAATTAAACATCCGATTTTCATTTGAATAAAATTGGATGTAAAGTTGTTGGTTAAGCGTTGAAGGGTTTTGTTGATAGAAATTTCGAACGCAAATTATACACATTTTTAAACCTGACCGAGAGCAGCTGCGAATGTGCAATCATGCAGTAGGCCCTCTGGCAGGATCGAATCTGTGGCCCTGCGATTCCGGTGCAGCGCTCTGACAATTGAGCTACAGAGTCCAGTTGCCAAGCATTATTACAAAGATATTAGTAAAGATATTTCACTTGTACTTTCATGTCAGTACACAGGTTTGAATCAACTACAAGTCTGTCAGTTCAGTAACATGTACAAACAACGACAAATATAGAAATGTACCTGAAATTCACAGTTACCGATTGTAACAGAACTCCAGAATTCTTCTTCATAAGCGTCAACTCCAGAAATAACCAAGTTGGGTCGAAATCGCTGAATCAGCGTTTCCACTGTCAATTCACATGTCTATATGAGAGTTGGAAACATCGTATATATAAACCTCGTAGTTATTTATATACATGATAGAAAACAGACATCTTCCTTCGGCTTCATACCTCTCCATTAGGAAAAAGGGATTTGATGTTGTCTAGGAGATCCAAACAGCTTGCTTCAGTGATGTAAACCAACTGAGAATTATTTGCAAGGGAAAGAGCCTGGCTGAAATAATCTATAATCATGGAATAATAAAGATCAATTAGTTGAAAGGTTTTTGGAGATGGAAATTTTGAGCGGAAGATTATATACAATTTTAGACCTAACCAGGAACTACAGCTGCGCGCCGGAGCCGGAGTGCCGGCATATTTTGCCGGAGCCAGAGTTGGAAAACTCCGGCAAAAACTCCGGCAGACAAAATTATGAAAAATTATTTCATATTTCAATGAACATTTGGTATTAAATGGAAAAATTAAGTTGTTGTTTACTAATATATTACTATTTATGTATTGTTTTACTATATATTACTATGTTGTTTACTATTAATAGTGTTGTAAAAAGGTGTTTAAAAAAGATAAATTCTGAAATTACACTGAAATACTTTCGCCTGCTTCCACTTTTAAATATGAAATTTCCTTAAAAATTCCTTGCCGGAGCCGGAGTTTTGACTGCCGTAGCCGGAGCTAAAATAACCGAAGTTTGCACAGCTCTACCAGGAACAGCTGCGAAAAATGCAACTTTTAGCCTTCTGGCAGGAATCGAACCTATTAAATATACCATTAATAACTAATGAAGCCACACCAAGATGGTTGCCACAAGTCTCATTATCACCTTATTAGAAATGACCTATTTGACTGCTCCAATCAAGGGCAAGATTTCCGAAGTTGCATGACCATGATTTGCTGCCCTCATGTGACGCTTTATGAAATCCAGCAATTGATAGGAAAACTAGTTTTGACATTTTATATAGGTATACCTTCATTCAAATTGTTTCTCCTGATGACGTTGGGATTTTGTCTTATTAAACGACATTTTTGTTTTAGAAATGATGTCAACCACTTTGAGACAACATCACCACAATCAATTCCCGATACTCTGCAAATAAAAGGCCAAATATGGCAATTTTGGTTCAATGAATGAAAACTTTATTTAAACAGTCATGCTGACCCCGTCAACCGAAGCTGATTTCCACGAGGGGCGTGTACAAAAGAATTGCACAAATATAGCATTTACGAGATAATTACTAGATATAAAAATTAATATAGAATTAAAATAGAAGATGTTATTATAAGATTCAATATAACATATAGTATTAAGATAACTAATCTATATATGGATATATCTATTTAATACATTTACATAGCGATTCTCTTTCGAAAGGAGGAAACTCAGGAAAGTTCCTAATTTCTTTTCGAACCGAATTTCAATTTAAGGTACTATTCTTCTTTATACATGAATCTTTTTTCGTATATTACTTGTACGCGGTTTTGGTATACAGAAAGACTACTGCATGGAGATGTTGGGATGATGAGGATTTGTTATCTCATGCACTTTTATATATGTAAAATGATTTGTGAGTGACTCATTTTATTTACAGTAATGATTTGTATATCAACATCATTTTTGCTTTATCTTTCTTTCTTTCTTTCTTTCTTTCTTCTTTCTTTCTTTCTTTCTTTCTTTCTTTCTTTCTTTCTTTCTTTCTTTCTTTCTTTCTTTCTTTCTTTCTTTCTTTCTTTCTTTCTTTCTTTCTGTTTTAAGTGTCTTTGAAACCTCTAATCCTCTATATTGAAAAAAATACCAAGAAACACTGCCTGAAAACTCTTAATTATTAGGTTAGGGCATAACAATGTAATTGTAAAATAAACTTACTTAGCTCCACATATCCGTGGTTGGATTATTAAACTGTTCATTTCCCCAGTTGACATGCGAAGTGGAAGCACTAACTCGGGCATTTCTTCATTTTATCATGGAAACAAAATAGATTAGTAATTATACAGTGACATACTTTAGTAATTATGCTGCATGGCGATGTGTTTTATTTATCAATTCTTGTGGAAACACCACTTTTAATAATTCACTGCTAATAATACTATCACTCTTTGTAAGTTTGCATGGTATATTATTCGCACTGATGAAGATCCGGGCTTCCGCGGATCGAAAGCTTTGCAGTAATAAATTTACGTGGTGTTTCCACAAACAAAAAGTATTTTTATACTATCACTATTTCCACCGATAAATAATAAAAGTCGTATTTCCACAAAAATCAATCTATCAGAGACTGAAATAACGGTCGGACATAAATAACTAGCTAGGGACCAATTGGTTATTTATCCACCCAACAAAATCTGGTTAATTTTTTAACTGGGACGTCCTGGTCAAATATATAACCAGATTCCTGGTTACATTACCTAGACTATGATAGGAAATTTAACCAGGGATATTAAGTTAACCGAAATAGGGTTATTTCTAGGTCAATTATACGTAAAAGACCAGTATTGTAACGGGACTAATTGTTCCAAATGTTGCAGGTGTGTCCCTAAATTTTTCTTAGGGATCATGACGTCTACCAAAACACAAATAAGAGCTGATTCGTCGGAACTAATTAGCACACGCGAGTGTTTTCTAGCCACATGTTAAAATTTAAACCTATAAAATTGTGTAACATGTACATTATTGGTTAACTTCACTTATATCATGCAAATCAGAATCAGAATTCATTTTGTATTACCTGGTGCTTGCAGTCGTAAAACATTTTCTTTCAAACCAATGTATGGTTTGATGAAACATAAACGTGGTTGTCGCTTTTGACTGATGAAAGATCCAGATTCATTAACAATCAACCATTCCCTGTCATAACACAATCCTTTCTCGTTCAAGTCCCATTCCTCAACCTGAATAAGTTGAACATGGATATGAATGGACCTTTCACCTTATAACTAAAATTTTGATCTAGGCAAAAATTTGAAAGAGCATCACAAAATTAGTAATATTCCAAAGTTTCGTTGCGAAATGTTGTAAAATGCGGATAATATATATAGCCTTGTGAAATTTGCCGTTTTTCAGTCATTTTGTATTACGCATGGGAAATTGACAGCCCAATCGGGTGTTGGGGCATCAATTTCCCGTTTGTAATACAAAATGACTGAAAATTGCAAATTTCGCAGGGCTATATTATCCGCATTTTACAACATTTCGCAACGAAACTTCGGAATATTACTAATTTTGTGATGCTCTTTCACGCTGTGATGAAATTTTTGTCTAGACTTGTCTAGATCAAAATTTTAGTTATAAGGGGAAAGGTCCATTGAAAACATTTGGGTTAATATGCGGCTCTATTTGAGCGCTTGCTTTTGCCCACCTTGTTACATTAATTTGGTAGGTACTTGTGCACTAACATACCTGTACATGGTGCAAAAATCAAATGCTACTAATTATAAGGGAGAGTTTTAACCAAACTGTTTAGGTTGTTTTAAAAGCTTGGATTGGACATCCTAATCTTAAATAAGTATATTAAAACCAAATTGTGTGTATAACATAGCTTCAATTATAGTTTTTGAAAATAAAGCTAATGCCAGCAGTTATACTTTCAAAATTTAACTCAAGAAAACAATAGACCTTTTTCATATAATGACGTCAAACACTGGTAAACACTTAATGCGGTATCCTATGGGCCAAATTTTAGCTACAATTCACAATGCAAATGATGTTATATGAAATTTGATTGGCTTAGTGACGTTTTCATGGCAATTTGTTCTTAAAATTGTCCTGTGGGACAGTGTTTATCTGGGGCCAGTTGTATAAAACTCTTAATCACTTTTTTAATTACTATTTTGTTGTTAAATAGTGATTAACTCTCAAATATAGGCGCTTCTTATTGGATGACGTTTGCATTTAATCATAGTTAACTTTAATCACTTTTTTATACAACCGGCCTCAGCGTTTAACGTCATTATACGAAAAAGGTCTATAGTTTCGACTAAAACGTTTGGTGAACAGTCGTTAATAACGATACATGGAACATGTGTGTAACATTAACAGCTGTGTAACATTAATTTTAGAATTTAGTGACATCACATCAAAACTATCCATATGCCGTGGCCGGGCATATTTTTCAAGCTCGCCCGGTGTGGATATGCACTCAGAGTAACATCGCAAACATATTATTCACCTGCATGAGTACACAACACCAACACAAAAAAAATAATTCAAAACTATCCATATTTACCTCGAAAGCTGCACATGATTTAACTGGATAGATAAACAATCTTTTCAGATGGCAATTGTTTTCCGCAGCGCAACTCCGTATAGTTTCATTACAAGTATTACCAACTTGCTCAACAAAACAATCTTTAATAAAATTAAGAAATTTTTCGGCATCAGAGAAATCTGACATATAACCAAACGAGATCCTGATAGATCCAGTAGGTTGACCATCAATAATATCGATACTGTCTCCACACACATGACCAGCTTCAAAGTGTTTGTGCAGCTGTGGTGTACTTAACCTGAGGAAATACTGACAGGCACCGACATTGCAGAAACATCCAGTCCGCAAATGGATATGGTAGATAATTGCCAGTTTGGATACCTGCAAATGAAAGAAGATAGGTTTAAATAGCAAACAAGTCGAGCCAATTTTAATCTTGACAACTAAAGATAAATAACGTTAGCCAAATTTGTCTATAAGTGGACTTTGCATGTGTAAAACTACGAGCATCCTACCTCTGCATAACCAACGTAATTTCCATCTGACCTCAAAACATTAAAGTTGACAATTGGACCTTGAACAGAACTTGACTTGTACTCAGTATCACAATAACACTCACAAACATTACGCTCATTGAAATGTCTCAATTCGTTCAACTTATTATAAACGTAATGAGCAAGACAAAAAGTGTGTTTAGTCACAAGATCCATTGATGTTGTAAGTTTGCGCAAAGATTGAAAGCCATGTCGTACGGCCAGAATCTCCAAGAATGGTGGTGTTCCATCTTTGTGCCTAAAATGACATAATGGAACCAAATATACATGTCAAAGATTGACAAGAGAAGTAGAGGTATAAATCACAGTAAATGTTGTTCTTCTAATCTCCAATTGTAGATAAGCCAGGTTGTCTGTATCCAGAAGAAATCTGAGGAAAGACACTCGCAAAAATGTAAGGTCTTGTAAGATACACCCGCTTTCCCGGCACGGGATGAAAGATGGGATGATTTAGACGTATGGAAATAAGCCGCGGTTTATGATTCAGAAAAAGTGTATTATTTTACTACGAATAGTGTAAATTAAACAATAACAGGAAAATAAAGCCACAGGATTTTACACCATTTTTCTAGCTTTTTCACTTTTCATTTTTACCCAGTGTCATGTTCCGATACATCAAAATCACCCCACGTTCTGTCCTGTCTATGCCATAACTCATAAGATCATGCATACAGTCATTCAATGAAGCGAGAATTAAAAAGCTGTGCTTTGTGTCCGAAAAGACGTACCTGTCTTGAAGGGAAGGTTTAAAAGCGTGAAAATCAGTATCACTAGAATACGCAGAAACACTTCCTCCACCAAAATATGTTTTTCTCAATGCCTCTCCTCCCCTCACACTCACCAACAGAGCTCCTAATCCGGTAGGAAATCCGAACAGTTTGTAAAATGAAATTGGTACAAAATCAGGATGATACGAACTAAGATCAAGTTCTGAAGTGCTAACAAAAGACGCTGCATCTAACAGTACAAACCATTTTCCTGGAAATTCGTTCGAAAATAGGCCTTTGTTTTGCGCAGAAGAAATCCATTCCATTGGGTATTTATGTCCAGAAAAATTACTCATAGCAGGAAATGCAAATAAATTTTTAGGTATATTATCAGATGGCAAGTTCTCACTTACATCACCATTGATGGAACTGTGATTGTTAATTACTGTACTGTTAATTATATTGCTTTTGTTTTGAAGAGTAACAGACAATGTCTCTTGTGATGATTCTTTGTAATCAACAATTCTAATATTGACTCCTTTTTCTAAAGCAACCGCACGTATACCTGCAACAGAAGTATGACTATCCTGAAGGTAGACAAACCAGCTGTTAGACATGATTGTAGAATCATTCACAGTATGAAATTTAAAATTCTCAGCTACCAGTTTAATTCCATGAGTTGCATTAAATGTAAAAAGCACATGGTAATCATCACTAGTTGTGTTAAAAAATGAAAGAATTTCATGTCTGACGTCGTCAATCATGTATGAAGTCTTCTCACTACTCAAACAACTGCTGTGTGGGTTTCCATACATGTTTTTCAGTAGGTCGTCATGGTAGCTCTGTAGTTGAGACTTGGCATACAATGTTGCTCCTGTATGATCAAGGTACACAGCCTCTGAAATAAAATGAGAATTTTTCATTAATTTGATAACTCATAGGCTAGGCATTGATCTATTAAGCCCAGGTCATAGTTACTAAAGGAACAGACTGTTTTACAACTAGATGTCCTAGATGTTTTACAACAGGACCTTGCCATGGCTTGCCAGGATCTCATCATGGTCTTGCCAGGATCTTGCCAGGATCTTGCCAGGATCTTGCCATGATCTTCAGTTCTTGCATGAAAATGTCATTATCTTAAATACTGATCTTGCCATTCATGATCTTACCATGTTCTTGCTATGACCTCAACATTATTTTTTCATGATCAGTCTTAAGCATGATCTTCCCATTGATCACATTATGTACGACACGATCTTGGCAGGGATCTTGCCATGATCTTGCCACAATCTTGATATGATCTATATATAGCACCATGATCTGGTAATGACCAAGTTTGCAATGATCTTTCCATGATCTTGCCGTGGACATGCCCGAATCTCATCATGGTCTTGCCAGGATCTTGCAATGATCTTTAGTCCAATTTTCGATAGCAATCATTTATTCTTGATCAAACGTCATGAATTTGTTGCCATTATCTTATACTGAACTTGTCATTCATGATTTTACCATGATCTTGTCATGATCTTTTATTACCATCAATGATATAATTCCCATTATCTGGACAAGATCTTGCATGGATCATGCCATGATCTGTCCACAGCAATCTTGCCATGATCAAGCCCCAATCTTGCAATATGATTAAGTTTGCAATTTGATCATTCCACAATCTTGTCTGATCTTGCTATATATGACCTTACTAATATAGCCTTACCATGATCTTGCATAATTAAAAAATAGATATTATTTCAAGCTCTTGTCAAGATCTTGCTGGAATCTTGGCAGGTTTGTCAACATGAGGATGCACAGACATTAATATACTTACAGTAATCACATCAAGATGCACATTTTTCTACCGCTGGCCAGCCACATTTTGTTTTTTGAGTATAAAATTGTGTACTGCATGTTGCGACTTTGTGACTTCTTCATGTGAAAATATTAATAACATTTACACTAATTTACCAGCCACATGCATTGCAGAATGGTATGTACTTAAATATAAATTAATGGGTTAATCTAGTCTCTATTTGAATATAGTTTTGACTGTTTTGCAATCGTGCACCTGTAAGATGCCCAATCACATTCTTGAAAGAATAGAAAATTCCCAACTCCCATTTTACCCCTGCAGACCTTCATTTACTCATTTTGCTCTGTGTGCTTAGAGGTTCTTCCACTGTGGACTCCTAAATGTAAAACACTCAAAATACTTTATATTGAAGTAGTATTTTTCAAGCATATATATAGCACAACCTCTGGCACCCAAGGTATATGGTCAGTTTGAGAGGTTGGGATGAATAGGGTTATGCAAATCCAATAATCTGACAATTTTTTTTATAAAATCCACCAATCTACCCTTATTATTCTCAAAATCCAGACCTATAAGACATTAAAATTTTGTTTCGAATTCAACCTAACGTTGTATTATTGTCCATGAGAAACATTTATTTTTTTCTGTTTACACTTGGTAACTGCCTTTTCATGCCAAACAATAGAAAGTCCAACAAAAAATATTCTGGAGTCCGAGAGAGGAATAAATCGATCCCAAATATAAAATTACAAGGAAGATCCATTTTTAGGAAAATCCGCAATCCCCAACAAGTAGAGAAATCCGCAATGCAATTTAGACCAAAACCTGCCGATCCGCAAACCTATTCACTCTCCCCCCTTGACAAATTTATAAATTCACTTATACCGTTTAAATTTGGGAATTCTTTTTCTCTCATGGCAGCAATACAACCTTCATATCCATAGTCCATGCTATATCTTGAGTAAAAATCTTCAGCCATGAAGGATCAATCACTGGGTGAACTATATCTGGCATGGACGGTACCAAGCAATCTGTGCTGTGGTACCAACCGTACCAGGATGGAATGGTCAATGTTACAGAGTCTGAGCCTGCAGGTCTGTCTCGTATCCGTCCAGCGGTACACATTTTCAAGATGGCGACGAAAACGAAGCCAAAAGACGTTCGTAGTTTGATGAAAGAACAACGCAATAAATCGAAAAAGAAGATCGATTCACCACTTGCGAGGTATTATATTTATAAAAGCTTATTTATTATTTTCTCCCTTTTAAGCAGTATGTTACAATTCTTGAATTTTATATCACATATGATATTATTATTTTTAGTGACATTTAATATACTGTCATTTATACTGAGCAATCTGTCATCTGAGTTGACACAGTGACACTGGACTGTCAGTTTGACATTTTTACTATAAAAGTGTCGAAAACATTGAATAATGTGATTTTTAATCCAGTGGCATTTCATTTCACAATGCCTTTGAACTTGTTGGAATGTACTCATGGGCGTACGGGAAGGGAAAGAAAAAATTAGGGGGGCGGAAAGAAATTTGCCCTAACAAGCTTTTATAATATGTTATTTCTAGTTGCTCATTATAGTATTTTATAATAGTAGTCTTCCAATCCTTGCTGTTTCAATATAAATTTTGAAAGTAGCAGGCTCTTTTTAAGTAGGCGGCTGCAGTGGCGTACGTAGCTGGCTCAAAATAATCGTCCCGCCGAAGTTTCAATACACCTCTATTTAAACAGGAGTACTTTGCCTTGGTAAAATGACTAAAATACAAAGAAATTGTAAGGAGCATAGGCAGCCCGATGCACGTGCAAATCACGCTACACGGGTAATTTGACCTTTAGAATCGATTTCGAACGTTTCCTGAGTGCTAGGATGTAAACATTGCATTGTTTTGAATATTTGAACTTGAACCTCCGGTCAAAGCTCTCGCGTAAAATTTAGATATTTTGAAATACTGAAATAAAAGATGCAAATATGCAGATACAAGCTTGAACATAACACTCTAAATAGTGTGTTAGATTGTGATTCGAACAAGACTAATACCAAAAAGAAATGTTGAAAGTGCCCGAAGTTATATAATTTCGGCGAAAGGTATGGCTTAATATTAATAGTGATACATTGTTTACATTGTTCAAGTATATTGTATATAGGTATTGTTAGTTCACATTGTTCGAGTATGGCTAGTTTATATTATGGCTAGTTTATATTAATGGCTATTGGTGGTATTTTTGTATTTCTACTGCAAATACTCACGGAGTTCTATAATATATGGAATTGACTTGACAACCTCTGCCTTTATAAAATAGCGGGACTCGGCATTAAAAACAGCCGTTCTGAGCATGCGCTGCGCCAATTATCCAATCAGAAACCAGAATTTCTTGTATAGGATAGTATTGCATATTCCGCCATATGAAAATCAGCGGAACACGAGACATGCGATTACACGAATTGTGTGAGTAAGCAATCAATTGCGTGAAAATTAGCTAATTTTGGGTTTCAGAGGTCAAAGAGCAGACAGCAACATTGCGTAAACTTTAAATAAATAAATGAAAGCGCTGAACAATGATCATAATTAATATTTATAAATTTTCAGATTAAGAAAGGCTGTGAATTTGGCTTCACTATAAACATTTCCTTTTTTTTTTTAAATTTCTAGTCCCGCCCGGCGGGACAGTGGGACCGCTAGCTACGCCACTGGGTGGCTGAACGTGGAGATAGCAATTATTTAAAACATTGATTTAATATGAAGGTAGCTGGTGATTATTTTGAAAGTAGCCACCGGAATAGCCAGTTACAGGCTTCGAATGAGATCCCAGGGTGAATTTGAGGCAGACATTCCAACTCTCCGATTTTACCGGGAGTCTCCCGAAAATTCATGCAATCTTCCGGTCTCCCAATTTTTATCAAATTCTCCCGATTTTTCAGAATATTCAGGAAATATCATAAAAAAATTATAAAATAATATACTGTTTTTAGTCTGTCATATTTAAATAGTCTGTCTCGGACCTTTTTTGAAGTTACTTTATGGCAATTTATAGGATCATTTATAACAACATAGTCCCAAAATGCAGGAAACGCCATTTCAGAAGACTTAATTTCTATTATTTTTTCCCAGAAGAACTAGATTTCAATTCACTGAACAGTCTCCCTAAATTTTACCTCCAGTAGTTGGAATGTCTGATTTGAGGCAGACCTGCCAACTCTCCCGACATAGCCGAGAGTCTCCCGGTATAGACCTGTGATGTCCCGGTATTGAAAAATTTCTCCCAGTCTTGGCAGCTGGCAATTATCCTGATTTCTTGTTGATCTTATTAAATTTTATCAAGAAATATCTATACGTGGCTGCGTAGGAGACAAGTAAAACTGTAAAAGGGGAAACTTTAGATTCTATAACGTTCTGAAAGTCAAAATTGAAGTTTTTATTTGTTAAAACATGTCTTCATGTTGTATTTTCAGTCCAAGATAGTGCCCAATTTAACATTAGTCAAGGGGCTTCTTGTGCTGCAATCTGACTGCCCTAATGAAAAGCTTTGATCGGTTTTCTCCCTCTAAAAACCCAATTCTCCCACCAAATTAAGTGTTTAAATAAGAATTCTCCCTATATATCAGTTGCTAAGGTTGGCAGCAATTTGGCACAGAATGATCCAAAAGATCCATTTGGCCAAAAAATTAGCACAGGTTTTGGCGCAGCTTTACATGAATTAAATTTTAAAAATTGTTGGCGCAGAAAATCAGAGAAATTCACCCTGGATGAGATCCCTGTTCTGTGAGTATTAACTTGTTATATTTGATTATTTTAGGTATAACAATGCAGGACAGTTATTCTGTGTTTTGTGCAACACAATTATCAAAAGTGATCTTTTATGGGATGCACATATAAGAGGAGTGAAACATAAAGAGGTATTATGCAATTATTGCTCCTTCAGTTGTTGGCATGGAGCTGTAAAATCATGGCAATTTTCTGTTTTAGTTTTGGGGCGTCACATAGGGAAGGGCCAATACAAATACCAAATATCGATACTAGAAGAATTATCATTACTTTGGAATGTTTGAGCTTGTTCCCAACAATACGATATGTTTGGTCATCATTTCACAGAAATATACTAGGGCATTTTTTGCAATGTATGCAATACTGTACAAAATATTGTAGAATAATAGGGCTACATGAACTCACACATCTACCTTTGGGCTTGTGATTGTATTTAAAGGCAGAAGGCATGAGTTATGAATAAAGACAGACTAATGCCCTTATTCTAAAAGCTCACTCACACTCAATGAGTGGAGGTTCAATCTGAGCTTCTCTTGAGTGCCAATCCTGTTTTTCAATAGCTGGAGGGTGAGTAGTCACCGAGTAAGGTATGACACTAGCCATCCAGCTATTCAAAAACAGCATTAACACTCAAGAGAAGCTCAGATTGAACCTCCACTCATTGAGTGTGAGCATGAGTGAGCTTTTAGAATATGGGCGTAATTCACGATAGCCTGTCTAGCAGACGGTTTTTTAAGGTTTTGTAATTAATTTCAAAATACTTTCATATGTGGGACAAGTTCGCCGTAAAATTTCTTATTGTGATAAATGGTGAATCTACAGTAACAATGGAGACTCACTTGTATGTCCTGACTTGTTACCCTGAACGGCTGATAGATCAGTGTTTAATAAATGTACTCATCTCAGTATATTCTTATTTTCAATCTATCAGTATCTATACCATTGAAACATAATATATTATTTTAACTTAATTTATGTAAATAGTGAACAAATTCTTTATAAATTTTGTACAAGTTGTTGGGCAACGAAAACTCAAAAATATATTTTCAAATATTGAAGCTTATGGGTGGCAAATGATCAAAAGTGGTTGCAATTTGCTCCGAGTAATTTGTTCATCAATTGCAATGTTGTGACGCAACAGATAAAATAAGCGCAAGGTGCAATAATTGAAGATTTTTAGTCGTACCTGACTGGTACTCTAATGATTATTGCCGCGTACAATACTTGAGTCGGTACAAACTTAAGACTCAAGGTGTACTTATTCTTTAAAATGAAGAACATGAAGTACATGTTTCTGAAAGGTATTAATTCAGTAAGCTGAAACTACGAGTTAGAAGAAGGACGACAACTGCACATACAAACACTAGAATCGACTCATTCCTTAGGCTTAGTCCCATCAGTCCAATAATTTTTCATGCCAAGACATGTCAGACGTGCCCATATACCGGCGTAATTACGGTCTGAATACATTGGGTTTGGTAAAGTCATATGGTACCAACAAAAAGTAAGTACGCAAATAGCGAGAGTTCCGTGTACCTGCGTGGTACGTGGTTGAAAACAAAAACGTACCAGACCGTAATATTGGCGTACCTCCGGTACGTAAGTACGCGAATTATCCACTGATTAAAGCGATGATGTAATTTTTATATGGAAAAATGTATGGCAGACGATTTTTCACGCCCACCCTTTTTTATTTCCCCCAGAAAACCGTATTTTGATTCGCTATTTTGGGCTCATTCGGCGAACATGTAATGATTTTTTAAAACATCTCAACAAAGTAAAGGATGTTCATTAAAGGCTGCTTTCTATTTACGCATTTTTCACACACGTGTGTGTATCATCAGCAAATAATTATTTGCAAGCTGTATTGATTTCATTCATTTTGTCGTTTATTTTCAAGACCGAAAAAATCTTAAAGAAGAAGTGGAACGGGTTTTTACAGAGAAAGAGACAAATTCTTACGTATTGTTTAATCCTTACGAGGTCTGCTGATTAAGCATTATTGAAATGCGCAAACGCCGCTTGCAGGCACTTGTTGAATTTGTGCAGGCACATTTTGAAATCTCATTATAATCCAGACATTTTAATAATATTTTAATAGTTCTCTACTAGTACGCAATTTTCCAGGCACATTCTGAAGATTTTGCTCGCAGTTGCGAACACTGAATACTATTAATTATTAATTACATCAACAGCCCTGTACTGGAACACAGGCTACAGCCCTGCTGCTCATGATTCGGCTTTTTTGTGGGCTTTGTATAATGTCAGAGAGCAGTTAAATAAATCCAAAACAGTGTAGAGCATCTTTTCTCAGTATAGACGTTTTCTGGCAGATTAGTGAACTACAGGATATCCAATTCAGGATAAGCAATTAGCCTTTCCATAGCCTATCGAAGGGAAGATGGCTGTGAAACTCATTAGAATAACAATATAACTCATTAATCATTATCTATGTTAGTCAACGTTTATTCATAAATCTGGTCGTTTCACCGTCACGTGTGCATGTATTGTATTTTTACCAAATCCACCAATAGCAATTTCCAGTTTCCCTATTGTTCGAGTCACGGATAGGTGACTTTCCTAAAACATTGCTATTGGTTAGTTGGGCAAGAATACAATACACACGTGACGGTGAAGGACCAGATTTATGAATAAACGTATAGATAATCATTATATTGTTATTCTAATGAGTTTCACAGCCATCTTCCCTTCGATGGGCTATGGCCTTTCTCATGCCGCCATTTTTGGGTAGTTTTTCAGCCGAAGTCTGCGAGATAAGTCCACATAACAGCGACCTTTTATAATTTTTTGGACGAATGATGGTAAATTTGCTTTGTAAATGATTAATAGTTTATTTTGAAAAATTGCTTTTCACACTGTTTTAATTGTCTGCATTGCCATTGGTTAACGGGAATTAGATCATCGTGAGAAAGGCTCACGTTCGCCACGCAGAATTGTGCTAATGACGTCAGCGTTTTTGAAAACCAATCTAAAATTGAAAAAAAGCTCCGTTTTCTAAAGACAATTAAACTTCCTACTTTGAAAGACGTTTTTGAAAAGCCCCGTTTTCGTGGATGACGGTATCCGTTTTTCATCGATCTGAGAAACGTACAAAGTGTACCTGTGGACAGGGTCCCAGTCTCTTTGACCATTGCTCACTGGGCAATCGGGAGAAGTCCCTCTCGGATGTCTATAGTTTGACAGACAGAGTTTGTAAAACCATAAAATAACTGATTGCACTTTTCTTTATCTTTTTTCTTTCGCAAGATATTTTTTTAAAATTAAGGTTTTTTAATATGTAATAAAATCACTCTCCTCCGCAGAGCCTTACGAATTTTTAGTAAAATTACGTAAATGTCCTCTACTATCCCTACATTATCCCTACAATCCTATATAATTGACTCTGCGGAGGAGAGCGTAATAAAATACAGTAAACCCATGTATGACATTTCAAAATATTTTCGAAGACGGCAGTCTCTTCAAATTTATGAAATCTTCAAATTCTTAAAATTTTCAAATTTTTAAAATTGATGAAATCATTTAATTTTTATATATTGATGATTTCATTGACCAATTTCCATACACATAGCATGAAATTAACAATTAACATGACGTTATCATATTTACATTTAAAGATGATTTGTTCCCCCAGATATAAACATTGCCCAAATTTTGCATCTTTCGAACTTTTTTTGAATTGAAACGTAGAGTTTATATTCATTTACAAGCATGGCGAACCAGAAAAGTGTTAGATATTCAGTTAGTATATCATATTTTACAAATATAGCAGTTCAAAACGTAAACAAAGTTTGCGCATGCGCACAGGAGTGGACATCATCTTTAAAAGATATTTCCTAAACAAAGAAAGTACATGGAAGGTTTGAACATTATACAGTTAAAAATTTCATTCAATTTATTTAAAACAAATTCGCACTTTGTGCCAATACCCAGTTACAAAAATTTGGTTTGTTTGCATAATTAAAAATAATTAACAATTATTCGCTGAAGGAGAGGTGATTATCAGGGAATATTCGCCGAGACGAAGTCGAGGTGAATATTCCTCGATAATCACCGAGCCTGAGGCGAATAATTGTTTCAGTAATTTTACACAAGCTTTTGTCTTTCTTGGGACTGAATTTATTTTAATTTCGCTTATTTCTTTCACGTTGGTCAAATTTAGCAAAATTTCTCCCACTCGTGCGAGCTCGTATTGTCAGCGGACATCTTACAGAAAGTGGCCAGTCTTTGAAAAATGCAAACGTTTCAATTTTTCGCCGCAAGTCCGCTGAAAATGCGAGCCTGCGGTACTGGGAGAAAATTTGCTGAATAATTGCTGAATATATGGGAATGATAAATTTGTCAGTGACTTCCTCAAAACGGCTAGCCGCTATTTTGAAAATTTCGGTTTTGTTATATTCACCTGTAGGTGAATATAACAGCTTAATTAATACGTCAAATTTGACCAATCAACTTGTAGGATTTGTTATGTTCACTTGTGCAAAAATACTAATAAAGTATATTACACTATTATTGTCTGTATATTTTATTGAAGATAAGTGATCTTTAAATCATCCACGTCAATATGCGGCTAGCTGGCAGACCTAACCTTCAATAAGATGGAGTCATGTTCATGACTTTAGTGCGCATGTGCAATGGTAATAGTTGAAGAGTATCTGACTGCTTACCACAATCATTAAGCTAAACATTTTAACATAAATACCAATTCATGGATATTTTGTGTTAAGACCGTACTTTTTAGGATCATTTCTATAGTACGTGTCCCGTCTTTGTTCTCTAACATAGACAACATTCGCAACCACGATGATGAGTTGTAGCGCCTTCTTCTGAGCGGGAAGCAGATTGCTGATGTTGCCTTTATGGTAACACTTAGTAATCATTGATGACCGTTCCCTTTCGTTCTTCGGAAGGTCAGGGAGGAAGAATGCGCATTCTGAGTGGTTCTTCTTACAATCACAGTGAAATATAAACGTATCGCCCATGTGGGGTTATAGGAGGAGCTCGAATCTTCAACAAATTGCCAAAAGTGTTATTCAATTTAAGAGAAAACTTTTTAATTGTACATTCTCATAGATTCTATAAACATCCATATTCTTAAACTTTTATTGGAGACACTCATAGAACTTTGATATTATATAGTGATTTTATTGTAGACAGGTCTTTGTAGGATAACAGCTTTTAGTAGCTGAACAAGTTTCAACCTGTATTAATAATAATAATAATAATACAGTCAGAGTAGTTTCGCAACTAGAGAATATTTTTCGTGGGCAAATTCTGGTTCTCCACACCAGAAAAGTCTGAAAATCGGGTGTCAAAAACACAAGTATCATGTATAAAAACCCTTTAAAAATTCCTTAAAACATTGAAATCCTTAAACCTGAGAGCCTTGTATAAAAATGAGAGGTTTTAAAAATGACCGACTTTAATGGAATCGGTCAGACGCTACCACGTTCTTGCTTTCTCACAGCAAATTGCACCACTTAATTGCAACCTATGCCAGCAGCTCTATGCCACTAACTGTCAATAATGTAGAATGATGTAAATTTTAAAAGAGAATTAAATACCTTTCCTACACTTGACAATACCGTCATTGAACGAGCTTTAATATAGCGGTAAATTGTTTGACAGATCGCAGTGTCGCACTCTGCCCTGAAAGAGGGATTTAATACCATAAGATTATCAAGTTAGGTCAAGATTGTCAAGTATACGGTTAGCGTGACGTTCAAGCAAACTAGTTTTCTTTCCTTTTTTGCAGAATCTTATATCCTTAAAATCTGGTGAACGAAAATCGCAAACAGACACAGTGAAACCTCGTTCTGCCCAGCAAGATGCATTTGGTAACAACAGTAGATCTAAGGTAAAACGTTTGTTCATTTTTTGGCTGACCAAAACGTAACGAATCTCTGCATTGAATATGATTTGGTAAAATTATGTCGAATAAGACGTGATTAATTCAGTATTGGATGTTTATCCATGTTTATCGCAGCAATGACTATATAACCATTCGCACAATTAGCCTTCGCTCTTTTGAAACCTGACAAAATCTTTAAATATCGCGCTAAAATAAAATATAATAAAGTAAGACATTGATGATCTTTATTTGTGCCCTGACAGGTATTCAGTACTGTATCAGCTATTTATATCTTTATTTAAGGGTAACACAATAACTTCAAGTTCATCACAGTCAAATAAAAGAAGAACCGAAGACAACAATGTAACTATTTCAAATTTCTAATTTCAGTTAAATACCGCTATAATGTCTTTCCCTAAGTACTGGTTATAGTGTTGTAAAGAAGTATATAACATTGTACAGTATGTACTTTTACATCTTTATGTTCCAATTTTGCAGACATCAGATTCTTCCAGTGAGACACCAGTTGTAAAGAAACCTAAAGGTATGATAATTATAGTTACAAAATGCAACAAATGAATCGAAAGTCAAACTTATTTCTAAGTCACTTTTTGTGTCTTTTCTATAATATAGTATCCAGTGACAACGCAAGTTCAAGGTATGTGGAACTCTCGTATACCCCGGTCAAACAAACACTGGATTCAATGAGAGTGGCGATCAAACGCGAGCAAAAGAACTCTCATCTTTGTCAGACTGAGGCTTAATTTTGTTAAATTCGATGATAATATAAGTGAGTCGTACGGAAGCTACATTTAATGTTGTTTGCGGAAGAGAGCCAGCCCTAAAGGCCTGATTCCATGAGGCGGAATTTTTCGACCGAAACGAAATTTCTCTTTGTCTTTTTACAATTAGTTCTGCTCGAGAGCTCGAGAAACAAAGAGAACTTTCGATTCGGCCGAAAAATTTCGCCAAGTGGAAAACCGCCTTAACAAGGGGGCTGATTTTTCTCATGTGAACACGAGGTGAAAACCAGCCCTACTGCATGCAGTAGTGCTCCTCGTGTAAACACTCCTTAAATAAATTTCCTTCGCCTTTGCTGGACAAAAAACGGTGACAATTTAATGTAGATATTATTCGTTTACGGACAAAACAATGTGAAAATGTAACGTATAGTTTGTGCTTTATCTTTATGTAGTATACCTGCCGACTTTTTCGATGCAGATGAGACTCATGAGAGTAATTCAGTTGAAGATCAAAAGATGGCAGTGGATAATGATGGTGTGGAAACGACACCTTCTGCTGGGCCTTCAGAAATATCAGGTTTACCCGCAGGTAATTGTAGTGCAGGGATGAATTAGCTCTCTGCAAAGAATTTCACTCAAAAAGTTGAGTAAAATATTGTACTCACAGTGACGCAAAATATTGAGAAAAAAATTGCTCAAATTTATGAGCAAATTTCCTCAACTTTTTGAGTAAAGTAAATCTTCACTCAAGAAAAATAATGGGTATAAATTTGTTCACAAATTTGAGTGCATTATTTTACTCATTTTAAGTTTTTGAGTCAAACTACTCAGGGATTTTTTGCAGTGAGCTGGCCTTTATCAAAGCCATGCATTTAGCAATATTTGCCAAAACATTTCTAAAGCTTAGAATCTTAATCCTCTTAACCACTGCCTCAAGCCCGTTTTCCATTAGGCGAATTTGTTCCCTACTTTGAAACTCTTTTTTTCACCATGTTAATATCCCCCTAACTTCATCAGCACAAACACTTCTTGTCAGTTCGGCCCCGTGAATATCTTTGAGATGCCTTTGTATGCTACGTGGATCCATTTCCTTTCCACAAACCTGACACGCTTTTTTCCCTTTATTCTCCTCTTTGCCGATACTTCTTCATCCGATTTCTGATCGTCGTCAAGATTTTGAACTGTCTCTGGTTGCTTTACACTTGGTGGGGTTTGCTTTAAACTTGGGCTCCACTCTTTGGACCCATTCAGCTAGAGCTTGTTTCCCCCCAGAACACTGCCGTAGCTCCCTCAGGGTTGTTAAACGCTGCTTACCATAAGCCGCACACTAATCAATTTAATAATATAGATGAAAAAATTACTCATTTCTGATTGGCTAAGAGCAGTGCAATTATTTTTGAAATTACACTTACTACATTGCAATTAACAAAACAAGAGCAGAGCCTGGAAATGAGGCAGAAAAAATCAACATGGAAGCAGATAGTAGCAATGTAAATGTTCTCTTTTGGACGACTTTTTGCACACTTTCAATGGAAAATCGTACGTGAATATAACAATTTAAGTACAAGGAGCACATAAACGATTTGTTAATAAGCAATGAAAACAATGCTTAAATGGCGTAATTGAGTACACCGGTGTTATCGAACCGTGTAAACTTTTCACGTATATTATTCTAAAACAAGTAATAGTATAGTTTCTCTTGCAATTTGGAAAAACATACACTCGTGAGTATTTCAAAGACGTCAATTTTGATCGTCTTTGAAAAACTCACTCGTGCGTGTTTTTTTCCAAATTGCACTCGAAACCATAGTTTCCGTTACGAATAGAATACGTAATACTTCTTTCACGTGCATATAACATTATCGCCCAACCATGTGTTCGCTTAACTATACCCTAACGTGTCTTAAATATTGGTTGGGAAGCGCATTTGTTATTGTACGAAAATGACATTCTTAATTTATTTCTAGATTTCTTCGACAGCTCACAAAAAGAATCTGAAGAAACAGAAAATAAAACTTCATCAAATGAGTAAGTGCAAGTTGCAAACCTGACAATTGTTGAGCAGTTAATGGATTTAACTTCAGAAGTAAATGTAACCTGAACAGGGTTCGTACTGGAAATCCTGCATGAAAACCTAGGATTTTTATCTGGTCCTGCATGAAACTTCTTCAAAAGTCCTGGTGCTAGATATATAGAGGATATTACACGGCGGCGCGAAGATATGACTTCTATCTTGGAGTGGTGAAAACAATATTTTACGAACGAGCGCAGCGAGTGAGTATATATCAATGTGATCGCGAAAGTATATATCAATGTATATATCAGTATATATCAATTGTGATCGCGAAAGTATATATCAGTGTTTCCAAGTAATATTTTATGATATTTTATACTTTAGGAAAGAATCTGATAAAACGGAAGCTATTCCTGAAGGATTTTTTGATGACCCAAAACTTGATGCCAAGGTTGGTACTAGGTAACACACTGCTAACAAGATATTCATGTTATCAGCGCGGTGTTAGGATTTGCTATATGTACTCTTGTAAAAGTCATCTACCGAATTTCCCGTGCCGGTGAAAAATTGAAATACATGATGTAGAAATATGTTGTTAAGTATATTTGCTTGTTGGTTGTTGTCCTTCAGCTGTGTAGAGTGTATAACGTGGGTGGTTTTCCCATTTTGATATTCATTCCTGTATGGCCACAATCCTTAATAGAGAGTTTAAGCTTCGCGTTATACGGCAAACGCCAGGCAAAGAAAAATTTTACGGTATCAAGCAATGAAGAGTAAATGAACTTGCTGTTTTAAAACTGAAATACATAATTATTCTTTCGACGCGAGAAAGAAAATATGAAACGAAAACGTTCAACGAAAATTTTGCCGAGAAAGTTGGAACCTGCCGTTTGCCGGTTCTCCCTAATGTAAGCTCATCGTATCAATGAGTGTCTCCATCGGTCGATCCCAATAGCTCAGTGGTTAGAGCACTGGTACGTTGAACCAGAAACCTTGTGTTCGATTCACAGTTGGGACTTGTAAAGTAATGTACATTTTGAGCTTGTAATTGTATTGATTAAATACATTTGAATGATCGTGTGTTGTATTTGTTCGTTCTCTTCAGTATTTAGAGACATGTTGTTAATTTGGCTATATTTGTTCTTATGTACCTACCAAGATGTTTTAATGCACTTAAAAGCACAGTTCAGCCTTTTGAATGATGGTTTTTAAGGCAGATTTCAGCCCTTTTAATTGAAAAAACTAACTAGGAAAATCAATTAAGCATAATTCAAGATCAGCAAGCTCAATGTTTTTAACATTTTAAAACATTTTTATTGTTAAAAACATTGAGTTTGCTGATCTTGAATTATGCTTAATTAATTTTTCTAGTTAGTTTTTTCAATTAAAAGGGCTGAAATGCGCCTTAAAAACCAGCATTCAAAAGGCTGAACTGTGCCTTTAAAAAATTAATCTGTTTTACTTCCGCGGGATTTAGGCTCGAAAAGTTGAATACAAAGATCCTGGAGACGAAGAATGGGAAAAATTTAAGAAAGCTCTAAGTACAGAAGATCAGGTGAATATATTTTCCTACTTATTCTTTGAAAATGTTTCTTTCTAGTGCTCATTGGAATTGGCTTCATTGAGTAAATAACTCGTACACATATATTTACCATCTTTGTTCACAGTATATACAAATGATGGTATGTTAGTTATCTCAAGAAATGGCTAGGAACATTCTGGACAAGCAAAATTTGTCGACTCTATGTTATGGCAGTGCGAGAGATTAAATGAAATAATGTAATAATTATACAGTTATGAGACATAGTGTGATGTGAAGTATATTCCCAGAATTTATATATATTAAATATCTTCGTCAGGTTTCGGAAGCAATAATCCACGAGGAGGAGGAAGAATCTCGTGTTGACAGAGCTCTCGATGAAATCAGTGAACAAAGGTATATAGTTAATACATGCTTTCCATAACAGACCTCCTCAGCTTCATATATGCAAATTGCCCTTTTCAATGTTTATTTAGAGTTTCGATCTGGAGCTATTGTACTATTTTTTATGCATTCTTTCGTATACCAGAATATCATTAAACTGAAAAGAAACCGTCTCTCAGAAGTTTAAATAAAAATTGAAATGAGGCTATACATCTTCCTGAATCTTCCACGGTCCCTCCAAGTCACTCCGGAAAAATTGCGTAATGATCCATGTTAGTTGTTGCTAACGGGGTGGACGAGAGGTAGGTTTTCAAGATGGCAGCTTGATTTCACGAACATTGAAACGTGAAAAATCCATAGAGATTATAAAAGAACAGAGTGGGCATTGTGGGAAAAGTTCAGGCAAACGAAAGGGACAAATTGAAGCTTGCTAATGGAGGCAAATTTGGATTATACCGGATGTAGAACCAAGAAAATCTATTTTTTCACTTTTTGCCTACAATTCAAGTATTCAATCCTGATTTTACCAACGGTCCTGCCTGTTTTACATTTATATGTGGCGAAAAATTGTGTAATTCCCGTTTTATATCATGGAAAATGATAAAAATTTGGACGTGCTGAACTCACAAAGAAAACAACACTTTTCAGCATCGAAAAAAGCATTTTAAAGCATTTCTACCGTTCCAAAAATTGTTTGTATTAAAGTCCAGATATTTTTGTTGATTTGAGTTTTTAGTCTGTGCTTGAACTATACTAAAACTGTAAAAAATCGATGTTTTCAAAGTTTTATTATTTTCATAATTTCCGGTTCCTCCTAAACATCGCGGCATTGCATCTGACAATGAGAATTTACATCCGGGCAACGAGATTTTAGCCAATCAGAGAACTAATCTCTATGGAAAAAATCAATAACCATGCACTTGTAATATTCTTAAAACTTTACCCTAAACTTTACCCCACTCTTAACACAAAAGCGATTTCTGAGTTTAAGTTTGAAACTGTCTTCTGAACTGCCTCTTATCCATCCCTTTTATTCATTCCGCTTTCATAATACAGATGGGTTTGGATATTCTTTTGTGTGCATCTTAATAAGCCTCCTCAGCCTCGTTCAGGTTCCAAAATTTCTATTCACTTTCAGACACAGAAATGAGGCCAATAGTTTATTCAGACGCACGCAAAGAATATTTAAGTCCATCTGACTATGCAAGTGGTTTAAGTTTATATCTGATATACTGTATGTTCAGCTGAGATTTGCTTCAAATAATCACATGACAGTTTTTATATAGCTAACAACTGTGCTGTACATTTGGAGCGGGACATTTAAATTGATAAAAAACCTTTTTACTGACATTTTTACTCATTTTCGGTCGATAACCTGTTTTATGTCTTGTATTTGATAGGTCTAAGGTGTAGGATACAAATAATATAAACCTATAAGTACTAAAATAGCTAAGTCCTGTTTTCTATCCTAGATTGTATTACATACGGGCAGATGCTCTTCGGCACAAACAAAATGCTTTCAGAAAGAGCAGAGAGGAGAAGAGAAATGAAAAATTGAGTGTAAGAATGAATGAGGACAGTGACTCTGATAGTGATGATGTTGAGGACATGTTTAACTGGAGAGCAAAGAAAGCTTTATGATATGAGGATATTTCATTGCGGTGGAGTAGGCAATGTGTACAGTACATGCGAATTGCCCTATCTTTGTCAGACAAGTGTTTCTGCTCTTGACCATATGTTTAACTGAAGTGCAAAGAAAGCTTTATGATAGCAGGAATTTTAACTGCGATGGAGTAGGGAATGTGTACAGTACGTACGAAGTACTATATTATTGACAGTCAAGGTACGGTGCTTTAGAGGCCATGATTAACAACTGGAGAGCTACAAAAGCTTTATGTACAGTGCGGACGAATGCTTTGTCAGTGTTATCGTGCTTTATGCCCTGGACCAACGACTGTAGGAAATATTGTTGCGGAAACCAATTTTCCTAGTTTCCCCTAGCCTCCTCCGTAGGCATTTCTGTAGGGTCACCTGTGTCAGGTAGGTGTGTCTAAATCACAGCAACCTTTGAGATACTTGCTGAGGAGGCTGGACAAAACTGGCAACATTGTTTTCGCAACTTGGGAAATCACACTAGGGAAATGCTGGTTCCTTGACAATGTTTCCAAGCGAGGCAAGCGAAGGCAGTTACACAATGAATATGATATTCTATTTTTGTGACAATATGAAATATGCGTAGAGTCATGGTCGATTAATCCTCATTCCAGGCAACACCCGAGCGTCTCCCATGTGTGTAGCAGTCAATCGGTGAGCATACTACTGCTATCGATGAAGCTTTATTTTTAGAGTGGAGGAAGGGTGGCGCAAGATGGGGGAAGGCAGGCACACAATGGCAACACTCAGCCACAATGGCAACACTCGGCCACAATGGCAACACTCATATATGCATGACGTCACGCATGTATGCATGACTTTATATAGACGCGTGACAATCATTGGTAAGTGTAAAGCCTGTTTTCCACTTCAATCGTAACGTACCGTAGCATTTTCTTTTGTGTCGAAGTCATTAGTTCCACACTACCGCTCAGGAAACAGAGAAATACACTACGTTTCGGTACGATACGGTGGAAGTGGAAAACTGACTTAAAACGTACTTAATATAAAACGTAGCGGTAGTGGAAGCCAAAATCTAAACCTCACTATTACATATTATATAATACCTTATTGAATTCTGATCGTTTAATTGGCTGTTTATGGTCACGTGATATTGAATAGAAAATTCCATTTCCCAAGAGTGCAATGGAATACGTTCCATTGCACTCTCTGCGAGTGCAATGGAATATAACGTATAGTACAATTGCACTCTTTGTGTTTTCGATAAAACGCATCCCTCAAAATGCTTCTCATACGAATCTATTAGTCTATTTTGGTATTATATAAAACAAATAATGAATGTTTTTTCGTGCAATGATAAGAATATTTTCATTCGGTGAAAGATGGAATGTTCCATTCAACTCGGCTGTCGCCTCGTTGAATGGAACATTCCATCTTTCACCTCATGAAAATATTCTTACCATTGCACTCATAAACATTCATTATTTGTATACTGGAGGATGACTTTGCATTTTGTTATGTTCTCCGGCACATACTCGGGTGTAAATAGCCGAACGGAATTAATTAATTAGTATCCTCGCTGACACGCCATTGGCTCGGGGATTACTTGATTCTCTTACATGCACAATAGAACAAGGTGTATTTTCAATGTTTCGTCAACCAACTTAAGCCTGCATCAAGCACTAATTTGTCATTTCAATCATAAAATTTACTTGAATTCAATCTACACAGAAAAAATGTGGTACACTCCTCGACATTTCGAGCAAAGAGGCCAGGAGGATTTCCACTTACAGAGAAATATTTCGTCGTCGAGATATTTCGCTTGATTTCTTTTGAATTGTGACCATCCGAATAAATCAGTTCTACTTCACCGCTCACAATTCAAAATAGATTGAGCGGAGAATTTCGACAGCGAAATTATCCTTGCAAGTGGGAATTCAGCTCAACTTTCCTGGGCGGTCACCAGGGGGTGGTCACTGATCTCATAGTGCACTGGACAGAACTACCTCGCCTATCAACTTCATCTCTTTTTTCGCACGTGCGGCACGCTGGCGAGGTAGTTCTATCCAGTGTACTATGAGGTTAGTGGCCGCGGCCAATTGGAAACAGTTTCAAATATACATAAAGTCGTTTAGTCTGGCTTTTAGTCTAGCCTGTGTAGCAGGCATTTATTTGCTTGCAGGCGGCGAGGCTGCTACGCAGGCTAGTGAAACTAAAGTCATATCGTGCTGTTAACCGGCAATTGTTATTGTAATACAAAGAATGGAGCCTTAAATTTATTATTCATTAACATTTGTTATACGGATTTTGTCATTTGCACCATACAAATAGACATGCAGTCTCCAGGTTTGCCGGAACGTTGGAATATCAATGTGAAATTTCTGACCAGTGGGAATATGAAGTGACAACTTAGCTGCATCGCAATTCAAGACTAACTCAACCGTGTCACCTGTTTTTATCAGTTTTGTCAAAGTATTGTCTTTCGTAAAAGACCCCTCTTTCCATACTCCTTCATTACCATTGTTCCCGATGGCCCATCCATAAGAACCTGGCCAGTCGTATGAAGTGCCACTCTGTCGTACAACAACTCCTAATTCCCCTAACACTATGCCGACCAACATCCAATATCTATTTTGGAACGACTCTAACTTCAATTTAAGACGAATAATCCCTTTTTGGTACGCATTTTCACCAAGAGCGTATTTAGGCCCATGAGTTGGACCGTGAATTGCAACTTTCCCGCCTTCCTCAAGAGTGAGCCCTTTGCTGTGTAGACTGAATATCTCGTTTGGCAGAATCTCAGTGGGGAACATTTCGTCATTCAGCCCGAAATACTCGACAAGAATTCTAAATTCTTTCAGCTGGTCTTCAGGGACTTTAGGCGATGGTGCGGGATTCTCCGGAGTCGCAATTCGCTTCACGCGTAGATAATTTAAAATAAAACCAAAATGTTGAGGATTAAAGTCCAAGAAAACGGCATCATCTTGGTCACGCTCGAGACTGTCTTCCCAACGTCCACTAAACATGGAGGCGAGTAACGAACCTTCGACTTGACACAGAGTGGATCTTTTCGTAGTCATTTTGTGTCCACCGATATTGAGATTTATTATATCGTCGTCCATATTCGACCATATGATATTATTCATTGCTTGCTTCTGAGTAAAAATTATTCAACTTCCGCCTTTATCAGCGTGGGAAATGACGTCCGGTATTTATTTGCTCCCCAATTTGCTCGATTTCTATCAAATTTCGTCAGTACATCATCGTTGCTCATTTTGTCTCGTTAAACAATGTACTAGGAATGATTTTCAATAATTTTCAAAGACGACAAATGACTTAAAACAAGCTTTATCAAGTACTCGCTGTTTTACGTCATTATAGTTAATTGGACTCTCACCATGCATAATTTTGTGTTAAACGTGAGCTAGTGTGCATATGTAAGATTGTGAGCCAAGGCTCACTGTATCTTTTGTGAAAAATAAATTTCTTTTTATTACCGAAACTGTAAGTGAATTTGTGATCTTGTGAGTTGTGGATTCGTATTGAACGGGATTGAAGTATTGAACCTGCGCCGTTCCCCACAAACTTTTATCAACGAAAGTATGCTGGTCGATGTGGTATATCGTGCAAGTTTACATCACTTCGTTGATCGATTGTTAATTTTAATAGAACTCAAACGTTCGCATTATTTCAACCCTTAATGTTGGTTCGGCATTTTTTTTTTTAATATGTTAAAATGATCGAATGAAACACCAGTCAATTAAATGGCTCTTGCAGTGTAGCCGTTTGCTTTATAGTGCATTTCCACGTAGTATTATGGGCAAACAATTAATTAACAATTATTGGATGAGTTTTTGTGATATAACGCTTACCGAGACCTTGATAATTTTGCATATCGCAAAAACCAAATTCAATAATCAGTTTAGTTATACATTTGAAGAATAATAAACATAGTATTAACGCATGAAAAACTTTGTTTATGAAAACCTATCCATATTCACATTTTTTCTACATTTGTTCAAAATTTTGCTTTGCTAGTTTTCCTTCAGTTAGTGTTAAATAGATACCGCGCTTGCTAATCATCGCAGGCCTTTTTGCCGATAACTCGGTTCACATAGCAGATAACTCAAGGGGGCAATTTGCAAAGGGGGCAATTTGCTCACGGAGTGATAGCTTATACTTGTAATTATTGAAATATTTCGATTGTTTCGGCAGTTTTTATTGAACATTTTCAGCATAATCAGCAACATGATACCTTACGTCCCATCAGTGGAATTGCCTATTGCAAACCAAGAATTAATCACCAAGGGCAAGAATTAATCACCAAGGGGCAAGGGCAAGAATTAAAAAGCATTATTATACATTCTAGTCGCATACAGTAGTTTGGTCAGTAGCTTACAGCTAAATGTGGCAACCTGCACAGAACTCAGTTATCAGTGCTAGCAGGGGCGGCGGAACAGGGGGGGCTAGGGGGGCTAAAGCCCCCCCAGAAGTAAAAGTGGGGGGGGGGGCTTAGCCCCCCCAGAAAATTTGAATTTTTGGAAAAAATTTTGATAATTAGGGAAAAATTTAGGTTATTTTTTGAAAATTTAGGTATAAGGGGACAAATTTGCAATATTTTGTTTAAAAAAAGTGTATTTCCGAAAAAAATGTTTGATATAAGTCCGAAAAAATTTTTTTCGTCCCTTTTTTTGTATATTGTACCCCTAAAGTGGTACACTGACCGAAATTTTTTTGGCGACGGGGGGGGGAGGTCGCCGAAAAAATTTAGCCCCCCCAGAACGAAATCTGTTCCGCCGCCGCTGAGTGCTAGCAGATAACTGAGTAATGTGTAGGTTGAGGCAGCGGTATTAACTTTATAGCAACCGGCAGATTAAATACACGAATAAAAACAAGAAAAAACAACATGAACGAACGGCTTTTTCATGAATGTTTTTTGTATTTTATCGGAACTTTAGTAGGTACATGAGATTTCTAATATTTTTGTTGTTATCGTGATATTTTAAATCTTTCTCACTGCTCCTTTGAGAACCAAACGTTGTTTTGTGCGACAAATCATTGTTTGTCGAACAAAAATGAAATGTATAATGAAACAGTTATTGATTTCGGTTTTTGTGATATCCCGAATGTGATGAAAAATATAAATGTAAACTAGCGATAATCTGCAAAATTTGAGAGGGAAATAATGACCTAATAATCGCCCCTGACTAATCCCCCCCCCAAATACAAAATTAAAATTGCTTCCTACGGTAGTGTAGTACTTACTGCCTCGACCTTGATAATTCTGGATATCACAAAAACCTTATCCAATAACTGTTTATTAACAATTTAATCAAAATTCAATTGTTAGCCGCTGCCGCTGGTCCATGTCCATGACTGTCTTTATGCATATTATTCTACGCGTACGCGTACAGACAAGAATCGTTGTATGTTAGATAAGAACATATTAGAGAGTTTAAGCTTTGCGTTTTACGGCAAACGACAAACGTTAGGCAAAGAAACATTTTACGGTATCAGGCAATAAAGTCAAAGAGTAAATGAACTTGCTGTTTTAAAACTGCAATGCATGACTATTCTTTCGACACAAGAAAGAAAATATGAAACGAAAACGTTCAACGAAAATTTTGCCAAGAAAGTTCGAACCTGCCGTTTGCCGTTCCCGGAAACGCGAAGCTTAAACTCCCTATTAAGGAGTTTACACGTGTACCGTCAGAAAAATTTCTGCGTACCGTCAGTCGATGAGGAATATCGTTTAAAATCGTGTCAAATTTCATGACGATCGAACTCAAAATGAAGGAGTCGCAACAACAACACCAACAACAACAACACGATTAGCAGCGATTGGGACCAGTTCCTGGCAATCAGCGTAGCAGACATTCTCGTCCCTAGAGCCATTTTAGGTCGGAAGAGGTTATTTCGCTGGCCTCAGAGTGACAAAACGTAACAAAGCAACGGTTTTACTAACAGTAACACTAACCCTATTGCAAACACTAACCCTAACCTAACCCTATTCCAAGTTTGTTTCTAAACCAATCTTGAAGTTTTGACGAAACCGGCTACTACGCCACCCCTATGCCTATGTAACTTTTGAACGTAAATTCCCTTGCTTATGTTACAAATAACGTTTATATGCTACACAATAACGGCAAACAATTCCAAGCTTAAAGTATAATTAAACCTCTGGCTCTGGATTAAACCTAGTGCATGTGGTCAATTCACCATTTCAGTCCCAGTTACACGACACCGGATTCATTCGCTTGCCACGACATCGAATTTAACGGTTTCAGGAATATCTTAACACTTAAAATTGCGATAATATGAAAAAATAAAGTGAAAACTGTTAAAGGAGGAAATTATTTTGTGGGCAGCCATTACTCATGAACGGCACATGTTGATGTCAAAAGCGAATCCGATATTGTGTAACTGGGACCTTTGACACAGAGGGGAGACATACAGAGGTGTAACTAGTGTACCCCTTTTTTGTGCGCATGCTCGGCAAGTTACTAGATGCATTGGATGACGACCTGATGATAGCCTACGGTGTAGACCCCAGCAGAAACACGTTTCGTGTTTCTGCTGGAGTCTACACCGTAGGCTAACCTGATGACGACTCACTTTAAACTTGTTGAGCACGTGCAGTTGATCATTTTTTGCCCGGTCGCCTGAAAAAAAGTGGGTACATAAAAACGTTAGCTTCCGCAGTGCTTACGACGGTCAGTTACAGCTCTGTATGTCTGTGCCTTTGACGTGCCAATTTAAAAGCCAATTCGAGTGAGCTCCATATATATCTGGAGTGAGCACTCAAGTCTAAAACTTGTAAAAGTTTTTTGGATGGAGCAATTGGACGTCAGTTTCAGTAGTTTTGTCTACGCGGTCTGCAAGGAGTGTGCAGATATTTCGTATTTTGTCTTCGATTTAATGAATAATACTATGGTTTTATGAACTGACTTGTTTAGCGATACGATCCGTTATAACCAATAACAAGTTTGTGGTTGAGTTATCCATCCGTAACTTGAACAAATGCTCAATTTAAACATTGCTATTGGTTGTGCGGGAAAAATACAATACACACGTGACGAGATAGGCCCAAATTCTTGCATGTCTTGCATAAACCGAAACCAACATAGTTAACGAGTTATATTGTACTTTCATCGAGTCTCCAAACCATGTACTCTATTACAGGGTTTCAGATATGTATAGAGTTATATAGAGCTCAACGGCTTATAGAGCTCACTGACCAATTCAGAGTGCCGTCTGCGCATCCAAATGACGCATTCTGCCTCGCGATAAAATTGCAGTTCATTTCTTTCCCAACCATTGATTGATCCAAGCAACGACAAAACGAGTGTATATAAAAATCTTTCATTTTTAATATATACCTCCATATAATATATAACTGTATTTAAAAATATTATTGAAGTGCAGACTAGAGTCGATGACATACGAGTTACCAGCAAGGGCGCCAGAGCTCTACAATTGAGCAAATACACAATTTGGGTCTTATCACTTATGTTTTACTTATGGCTCTTTAAAGCCGGTTTTCCACTTCAAGCGTACCGTACCGAAACGTATCAAAAACGTTCTTAAATTTCAAAATTTTAGTACTTCCGTAGTACGCCAGAAAGTTGACTTGCGACGAACTTTTTATTTTGATACGCGAATACGCCCGGAAGTACGTGGATTTATAAACCTCTTTTCAATCTGCGCATGCTCACCAGTACGTTTCGCTACGATACGGGCGAAGTGGAAAACCGGCTTGTTTTATCCGTACCGTACCAAAAATTGAGCGTAGTGTAAACGGGGCTTTAGTCAGTCTACAACCAAATCACCTGGTCAAGCTTCAGGCACTGCATCGCCTTTGCGCTTAGTGTAATTAATTGACTTGCAAGAGTGGTTACTCAATATTGGCATTGCATGAACGATATCAGAAACATGGTAAAGAAAGTTCTACAATTTTTGCGTTGGGTGACGCGGTTGTCATAAAAAACAAAAAACCGGCCGAAAAAATGAGTGAACCAGTTTTTAATACCCGTTTGAAAACATGCACAATGTTACTCAAAATTCACTCTCATTTAATCCGTCTAATCCTTCATGCTCGAATCTCTGGGTCGGGATAAGTTGCAGTTGAACTATAACATTTGGTGAAACTGCAAGAATTAGAATATGCATTTCAAAGAATTGAACTGTTCAATCATCATTTCGGAATATGCAAAAAGTTGCTAAAAGAATAATTAGTTTCCGCACGGTAGATTCGCTTTAAATTACAAAATTGATATCCCCTTAATTGTACCTTGCTTTATCTTGCTTTACACAGAAGACAAAATATGCTGGTACAAAAATTGTTGAATGGGCAATTCTGTGGTGGCTATAAGTGAAACACAAATGATGATTGACCAGCTCAATACTCTGATATATGCATATTCTAATCTTCCAATCTCAGCTACATGTTATAGTTTAACTGCAATTTATACAGTATATTATCAACCTCCTAAACTTATTACAATATATATGGTACGTCGTCCCAAGGCTCGTCCATCGTGTGGTAGTTCCATCTATATACATATGTCTGTACTATTTCCATGTTTTTAAAAAACTGACTAATGGTCAGCAATGGATAAAACAGTCTTCACAGATCAAACTGTAAATTTCCAAATTATTATAACACTGACATAAATTCATAAAATTTCAGCAAGGAATTTCTACTTTATAGTAGCCTTCTTATGTCGTTACTTGGCAACCACGTTCCCAAGCTCTTTTCTGGATTTTCCTTGTTTTATATTCATTAAAATTATCTAACATGGTCGACCCAACGGTTGGTTGATCCCACGTGGGCACCTAGTTGTTCTATATATGCGCATAAGTTTAAAATCCCAGGGTATACGTTTTAATTCGGCAGCATATAACTGTCACGTCCTAAGAGATTTCACCTTAAGTGGTTTCTACGTCATACGTGGTTTCTACGTCACAAGTAGTTTCATCCTTACACGTTATTGCTACCATGTAGAATAATTTGACATGGACGTGTTTGTGCGTTGACCCCAAACGGGCATCAGTACGAGATAAGTGGTTCTTGATATGGATATAGGTTTTAAAATAGAGTATAACGTGTGTGTTATCGTCACTACACAACTGGGGTTGACTGTACTGCGTCTGATGTAGGTACTTCTGTTTCCATAACAGCTACAGGAGCGGTATAAGGTGTTGCCTGGTTTAGCGCAGTACTGTTAGCATCGGGTGTTGTGCCTGGTTGATATTGCACAACATTAGGGTCTGTGTCCATCACGGTCACATGAGAACTGTACGGCTGTGAAGTATTCTGGGTTAGAGATGCATTGTTGTCGTCATGCGTTGTTACGGTAACGCCTGTCTGATACTGTACAATATGTGATGAGTCACTGTCCAGGACTGTCACAGGTGTAGCAGCTTGTTCTGCAATAAGTGGTTGTAACCGCTCTAGAGAATATGAAGCAATCTGCTCTCCCCCTGACTTCTCTTGTTCTTTTCCTACTGAGCGTGCCTCCAATTCCGACTTCAATGTTTCACTGGTTTTCGTTCTGCCTTGAGAACGTCGTCTTTCACTCTGCTTTCTGTTACAGAACCAAACTTTCACCGTCACTGGTTCAATGTTCAGTTGCCCTGCAATCTCAGCAATCTCACTTGTATTTGGTTTAGGATTCTTTTGATAATTTTCAACCAAAACAGCAAGAGAATCACTCGTGAAAGATGTACGTCTACGACGTTTCTTACAAAGACGAAGACCTGTGGTTTGGTCAACATCTTTAGCATCTAACCAAGCTTGAAGTATTGGGCGCATTTTTTCTGATGCCTTTGCAGCAAGTTGTTTCGACTCAAAACGAGATATAAACGACTGACTGTAGGTAGGCCCGCTACTCTGAGATAACTCAACCCCAACATCCTCCTGAGTGTAGCCTAGTGTCATACGTTTGTTTTTAAACATCTCGATAAATGCTTTCATGTCTTCAGATAAAGCTGTGTTGTCGTAGGAAAATTTAAATTTTGATGCAAGGTTTGTTGCAGTGGTTGATAACGTGTCAAGTTCGCTAACCTCTGTTTGTAATGGCCGACTTGCTGTGTTGTCTTCAGTAGGTTTTCTCGCACCATAAGAATTAGGCATTGTAAATTGCTGTGTTTGATTAGGGCTTAACAAAATTGTACTAGCTGGGTTTTCAGCTACCCTGCCCTGAAGTTGATATGTCGTGCCTTCGGATAAGTAAATAACCTACAAGAGACAAGTGTTTCGTGATTTTCATTATTCAACGTTCAAAAAGCTTTGGTGGCGGAAGATTGATTCAGATAGGGAAAGGGGGATCCTCCCTTTGAAAAATTGAGTTTCAAAAATATGCCATTTTATAAAATGCGTTGTGGGGGATGATTTGGCATGCAGAAACCAAGTAGAAGTGAGGTCAGGGGGTCTAAATCCAAAAAAAAATCTTGAGTGGAAGAACTAAATATGCTGTCACAAATGTAAAATGGAAAAAAAAAGTTCATTTGTTCATTCCAGCTGTTCCGCCACCCCTGTTAATTAGCGTTAGGTTAGGAAATGCTGTAGGTTAATTTATGGTAACATTTGTTCCTTCTGTCCGCCTTATATTATCAGAATAGTTATAACTAGGCGAATGGGTACTCCGAAAATATGAGTTGGATGGCAACGAACACAAACACGCTTACTAGATGTGCACAGCTCCCAGTCAACGTTCAATGCAAAAGCATGTAATTACCGAGAAAGACCTCTTGACAATAATACAGAGCTCAATCAAGCGATGTTTTTGACAGCATCTGCAAAGCGGAAGTCAATCGAGCCGTTATAGATGGCGAGTGATGGCGTCAGTAGTTATTACTTGAATCAAGAATGGCAGTCTCCATTGTGTAATACCACAACATACCACAACTCATATTTCAACCGGATCGTGAAATTATGGAACAGTGTTTGTAAAGTAGCTTCACCAAATACATTCTCTAGTGTCAAAACATTTAAATACTACCTCTTTAATCATTATTCTATATTAGTATCGACCGTATTCGATGTAAACTTGTTATGTACTTGGTCTATGTTACGTGCCTGCCATTGTCATAGGAGTTAATTGTTTCGCTGTATAAACTTGTTATTAGTATTTACAAAATTTACATGTATTCTGCTGGAAAGGTGCCTTGCATGGATAGCGCATATTATTTACGTTCGCACCTCTTCCATTTGGGTAACATTTGTTCTGCGCATGTATAGTATTAGTACGTCTTTTGTAAATAATTATTATATTTACCCAATAAAGTATTTAAAACAAAAACAAAACAGTCACTACAGTTTCACGTTCGTGATTTCAAACAAGAACGGTTGTCGCCATCACTCCCATGATTTAAACATTGACTTCCGGTTGGCGTACGTGTTGTCAAAAACGTGGCTTGCTTAAGCTCTCTAATAATGGAAACAAACTCAAGCTGAGGATAAATTGGATAAGCAGTTTTTACTATAAAAATAGTTGTTTAGCAAAAATATTGATACTAAGTGTTATTCTTTTCGTTATTTACCTGTCCACTGGTGGTAGTAATTGGAAAACTCTTATCCAGCGAAAACTCATTACTTGAATTATAACCTGAAAACAGACAGCAAATAGATTGGCCTCTGGAAGTTATTAAAGCGTTTCTATCACCGCACTAGATGAGCTTGTAAACGAAAACTATAATTAACAGAATATTTCTAATAGAACATATAAGTGGACAGTAATTACCTGGTAAAGAGTTGTTTCTGATAAACTCGCTGTGTTTCTTCACTAAGTCAGCAACAATCTTTTCTTCAATATCTTTTCCCTGTTCTAGCTCACTGTCCGACATCCATATGGCATTCTCTTCATTTGCTGTCACTATCACCACTGTTTTACGACGAGTTTGGAGGATGTTTGATATTACTACCTGGAGACACAGTTTTACTAGTTACTGTAGACCTGTAATATTATACTTTTAAGATAAATCTCTACACTCTATCGGCAGTTAGCCGAGAGAAGTGAAATTGTATTGAAATACAGACACATTTGCAAATTGGAAATCGTAATATTTACACAAAACACTAGGAAATAAAGATTGTCTTCATCAACATGCATGTATATGTTTGTCTTCTGATATCACGGTAATAAAAGAAATAGTCAGTCATTACCAACCTGATGTGAGTTCTTATTAAGAGATTCCCTCGCTTTCTTGGAGATAATATTTACATCAGTTTCCAGTTTAAATGAAACAACAAAAGCTTGAGGTGACCAATCTTTAACTAACGGTTGTAAAAGCTTCGGTGTTTGTTGCAAGTTCAGCACTAGAGGTCCTTGACTTGACTGTATCTTATGCGTCGACTAAAATAATTTATTTTAAACGCTTTATATAAAAGTTTTACTTACAAGTTCTACAATAAGTGGGTTTCACTTAGGGACCAGTCATTATTTATGGCGAGGGGTGGCACTGAAGAGAATAAGGTTGGGTAAATCGAAATTTTGAGTAAGTAAAGGGTTGGGTAATAAAAATTTATTGTCATTTCCAAATATTGTAGACTAAAAAGCAATGTCAACAGTAGCTCAGTCATATGTCAATACAATATGTGAATCAATCGGAGTCACTATCCTGATCATTTTCCGATATGTTGGGAGACAAATGGTGTCTCCACAGAAGTACATGTGCAGACAACATGAAACTTTAGACTGCAGAAAATTTCACAAGCCGTTATCAAACTCATGTCACAGAAGTAGTAAAGGACATGTGTGACAACTGAATGGTATCCGTCTGTATAACGTTTTTGCCAGAGGTGGGTATTTATTTTTTAATTGATATTTGAGGTTGGGTAATCAAATTTTTGACTTTTTAATGGTTGGGTCAGCAAAATTTTTGCCACGAAAAACATTTCTCTTCGGTGAAACCCCCCACCATAAATAATGACCGGTCCCTTAGCACTACTGTGCAGCAACAGCATTGCTGACATTCTATTAACATAAGACCTGTGAAGTAATGTTAATGTGACGTTATTCAGGACATTTGAGGATCAATGTTATTGTGACCTCATTTCAGGACACGAGGCTGAATAGAAAGTAATGGGCCTCTCATGGATCAAGCTTCTGTCCTGGCCCAATATCGTAAGAAGTGGAGGAAGCTTATTGCAGCCATATGCCCCTCTATGGGTCCGAGTGGTTACGTAAGTAAGTGTTTCAGGACATTTACATTAATTAAACTTACTAAGTTTTCTCGTGGAATATAAAAATCCGAAACAGCTGCAGCTAAATAGAACATAACTCGATGTCCAAATGCAGAGAGCGTTTCAGCAGACATGCGCAGTAAGAACAAGTAACTGCTTAGCGTGGTGAACTCGATCTGCAGCAAAGTGCCATTACGTTTCACCTATAATAGAGTAGAATGAAACACGAAAGGTTAAACGAGGCACCTTTTCCCTGCAAGTTGAAACACAGTTTCTGAAACAGATGCTACGTCAGATGCGGTTTGTAGGTTGTCACTTTTTTGGTTTTTTTCACTGCTTGGTAAGCGGATTTCCAAACAGGCCATTCCCGAATTGATATGGGTCCGAGGTATAGGGGATTTTAACGTCCTTATCAGAGAAGCGAAAGTCTAACCATTTACTGATGTCAAAGATAGCAGTTTCTCCTCGATTATTTTAAAACCTTGAGTAGAATTGAACCCGGATCTCCCAGCTTGAAAGGCAAGCGTAGTGGCCACGACAACTCTGAGGTGAGGGATTTTCCTTCATGTGGTGCTCGACAAATTAATGTAAGTAGAGATCATCCCCTGTGCTTTTCTGCAGATGTTTTTCTAACAAGCAACATACATGTAGAAATGGAGCGAAGTGAACAAGAGCCATGCTCACCATTTCCTTTGGGTACATTCCCACATAGTTAAGAGAAACTGTTTGGCAAGTTGCAGTAAACATTGCCTCGTGTTACATGGTGTAAATAACTACATTTACCTCTCTGTATTGGGTAAGAATTTCTTTTAGACCAGGTGCTTTCGATTCATCCACTATGTACATGAAAACAAAGTGAAAGAAATTAACAAATCCAGAACTTTTCACGAGTCAAATAATGATAACGAGTCTAAATGTATAGGATTAGAACGACATTTAAACTACTGTCAACTACTTTTAATTACTAAAACCTGATATGACAATTGTAGCATTTTATAAGCGTCAAAAACAGAAACATTTGTAATATACTATTTTTGCCTAAAGTTGACAAGTTCTTTGTTATATTCTTTTATTATTACACAAAATTTAACCTGATTCAAACAGATTCAATTTCTTACAAGCTCTCTGAATAACCTCTACATTTTGAAAACTTACCAGAAATACTTCTTGCCAGAGGATTATCAACATTGTCACTGACACTCAAAAATTCTAGTGGATTTTGAGTGATAAAGTATCTTTGAAATGGCAGTGCAGATTTTTGTCGATAAACGAATATAACTGCATACCCTTGGGAAAGAAAATATCTAAAGCAGTGTGTTAAGGAACTTTAATTTAATACAAATTTAATTTTAATTTAACTGGAAAAAAACATTATTTCCTGCAGGAACCTTATACAGTATTCATCAGTGAGATAAATGTCTCATTTATCATAGAGACGGACGATCAGGCTGGAAGTTTCTGAATGAGCATGGGAAAAGAAAAAATTGCTCGTGTAAACAATGTAAAATAGTATAAATTGTAGAAATGATTTTTCTCTCATTTTCTGTTATGACATGTAAAACGTATAGAAGAACAAAAATATAAAATAAAAAGTAGGGTCACGGACCTTCTTAAAGAGATACAAGGGTTAAACATGCAACACGCTGTGGTTTTATAGTGTTAGTTGCACAGACAGCCCTAGCCAGAGTTCTGTCATTTTTATACATTTCCTGAAGCACGCCTAATCAATGCAGAGTGTTTTTCTCTTTGCCCTTACTCTTTCTTTATCACTTCACATTGCAGTTCGACTACATATATATTAGCTAGAATTTGTTACTACATATGCACAGTAAAAGTGCGCAATGCAAAAATGAACCTTAATGGATTTTCACAACAAAACCACGATAGCTTGGAATGTTTCAGGACCCTTGGACCCTAATCATGCTAATTTGTGTGCATAGTTTGTCTTGTGCTAATACTATAAGATGGTTGCGTTTTCCTATCTAGTTATGTTTCATTAGGAATTTCGAAAACATGCTATGGGATGGCTGTTAAGCTCCTTCAGATCAGATTGCACAATGTAATTATTGTTAAAACAAATCTAATTAACCACCAATCTCGTACCCAGAGTATGCCCGTTCGCAGGTTAGGTGCTGGGCATGACTCTGGAGAAACGGGATGAAATTATCAATTTCATTGGCTGGCGTGAGATCAATAACACCGATACCGGAAATTGGTGTTCAAGTGCGGGAATTACACGTGGAAATTCACGAATACGACGTAAACAAAGTCGAAATTGCATTTATTTGCAAGATTTCAAATACAAGTTAATTGTTACATTTAATCTGATTGAGGATTTATACGTACGATCTGTACACTTTTGTATCTTGTATTATGGCAAATACTTTTTGTTTGTTTATATATAAATTACCGATATGATGTAACAAAATATTTACTTCAATTCAATTGCGCTAGTGATCGCCAGTGTTGGGATTTTGGCTTGTTCTGGACCTGTGTTTGCCGTTTGGAAATAAGGCGCCAGCATTGAATTTTTGTGTGGATATAAGACTCTACTTTTGAGTATACCATAATATTCTTGTAACTTTATAAATATATGAAAGTATTAAATTATGTGAGCTATGGATCTGTTACAAATACATCAAGGCCATATTATAGTAGTGGAATATTCGATGAAAGTAATAATTTTATCTCGAATTTTATAACAAACCTACTGTTAATTTAAGCCCTCCACATCCTCTCAAATTGAGATTACAAGCTATAGTTTCTAGACTCCATGCCTGAAATAAATAAGCTGCTTGGCCAGCTTGGGGCTTAACAGAAAATAAACAGGACAGCAGTGTAGGGTGCAAACCACTCTCCCATTTCTGAAAGCCTTTGGATGATACAGCATCCATGAAAGCATAGGTTGGGAATAAAATAAGCTATAAATTGCCAGAATTTTGAGGTAAAATTTAAAGGACTGAGATTTAGAGAACCATAAGGTGTTCATGTTGTGGCAACCGAATGCCTTCCCACCAAAAGTATCTGCTACTGGAGTAAGAGCATACAATTTGATGTGCTGAAATTATATATGCTAACAATGTCAGTATGGCTACGACTAGTGGTGTAGTCCTGGAATGTTAACAAGGGGGGCTCTCCAACAGGGGCAAAACTTCTGTATTATGGCTGGGGGGGGGTGAGGTTAACTTGTTTTGCCTGACCAAAAGGGTTGTTTCCAAAGTCATTCCTGAAGGACGAACATTTGATCAATCGCCAATTAATATTTCTTTTCCCAAAATTGTTGGTGAGTGGGGAGCATTTTTCACTACCACTTTTTCCTACCACTATTACTTTTCAATCTGAGACACTCAAATATTTTCAAAATTTGCCCGACTAAATTGTATGGGTATACCCGATGAGATAGAGACAGGGGGTGTCACCCCTCCACACACACCCCCAGGTAGTTTTGTCCCTTTTCTCCAAAAGTGTCCTAAACTGGTGGAGGGGGGTGGCCTAAGTCCCCCAGAACCCCTCCCCTACTAGACCACTGGCTATGACAATGCCATAGTGGTAGCAGGTCATCCCACATGTATCTTACATTCCGCCTGCAACATTATATAGTTAACGTACAATACATATTTAATGGGAATAGTAGCTAGTTACCTTGACTTGGCCATATACCGGTTGCAGGCATACATCAGCACATGTAAGTTATGATTTATCTCCCAGGGATATGAAGCAATGTCAGGAGGTCAGGGTAATGTAGCTTACCTCATAACCCCAATAATGGCAGATTTCCCAATCAGTGCCCCCAGTATTCGGATAGGCAATTTAGCAACACCCTGCCTTGCCTGCCACCTTTCAGACAGGCACCCAACCTGATGACATCAGTCTGTGTTAATTGTTAAACCCATAGATAGGTCTCCTATATCTATGGTTAAACCCAATAGTTATGATAAATGATAATATTATATCAGCAAAAACATTTCAAAGTTCAAACACTATGTCATAATTCCATTTAATTAAGTTATTTTCAAGCATAATTAATTGTCAACATAATTTTTTATGACTCAATTAATAAATAAATTAAATAGATATAACCATGGAACTGTTTGTATGAATGTAATGCAATGTACAATGCAGTGCCGTAGCCAGAACGATAATTGGGGGGGGGGGCACATATTCATATATTCGTGTTCACATACCATAAAAACAATTGATTTCAAAAGAAATTAATAAAGCAGAACACGAATATATGAATATGTGCCCCCCCCCCAATTATCGTTCTGGCTACGGCACTGGCACAATGTTAAATCAAAGAACAAAGGAATGATATAGCTAGAGTATTAACAGAGGAAGTATTTTGATTCATGCTTATTTTAAATATCAATACAATGCACCAATTAAAGTATCACTGTGATTGTAATAAACAAAATAGGCTAACAGGTCCACAATTGCCCATAAAACATTCTACATATTTTAATATTATAAAAACATCTAATAGTTTGTAATAATCTAGATCCTCTATAAAACCTCTGTCAGTGGCCTTCTTGCGAAGTCTCTCGATACCATTTCTTGACCGTATAAAATCCATAAAAATGATTGGTTTATATACACCGCATATATATTTACTCTGTAACTTTTAGCACAAGAAAATGAATCTTTTTCAATTGATTTCAATGTAAAAAGTATCAAATTTTCGACTGAATTCTACGATTTTATTTATAATTGCAACTAATGACGCCCGCGCGAATTCAGTGTTGCGGTTTGAGCGTGAGCATGCGCACAACTAACCGGATATCCAAAATTGGATATCCGGTATTCCGTTTCTCCAGAGTCATGCCCAGCACCTAACCTGCGAACGGGCATACTCTGGGTACGAGATTGATTAACCACATTAATACATAAAGAGAACAGTCTGACCACTTGTTTTTCGTGACTTTTCAAGGATACTCTGCTGAAGCAGCACCTCTCCCTCCAGAACTAAAGTTATCAATAAACCTCACTGTATTCGTCTCTAAAGGAACTGTAGTGCCTCCAGACTGAAAACAAAAAGTTAACATTAATTTTTTCATTTGCACACAAATATTTAGAATAACTGTTTGTTCACAATACGCTGTATAACGGCTGAAAGCAACACAGAAGTCACAATTATCCATTGTTACCACAGGTGTATGGTGCTTATACAGTATACAAGCACCCTGGTGCAAACAAACCCTGGTACTGGTGCAAACAAACCCTGGTACTGGTGCAAACACACCCTGGTACTGATGCAAACACACCCTGGTACTGGTGCAAACACACCTTGGTATTGGTGCAAACACACCTTGGTACTGGTGCAAAAATACTCTGGTTCTGGTGCAAACACACCCTGGTACTGGTGCAAACACACCTTGGTACTGGTGCAAACACACCTTGGTACTGGTGCAAACACACCTTGGTACTGGTGCAAACACACCCTGGTACTGGTGCAAACACACCCTGGTACTGGTGCAAACACACTCTGGTTCTGGTGCAAAAACACACTGGTTCTGGTGCAAAGACACCTTGGTACTGGTGCAAACACAACCTGGTACTGGTGCAAACACACCCTGGTACTGGTGCAAACACACCTTGGTACTGGTGCAAAAAGACTCCGGTACTGGTGCAAACGCACTCAGCTGGTACTGGTGCAAAAACACTCTGGTTCTGGTGCAAAGACACACTGGTACTGGTGCAAAGACACCCTGGTACTTGTGCAAAAACACCCTGGTACTTGTGCAAAAACACTCTGGTACTGGTGCAAACACACCCTGGTACTGCTTTTATTTGAATTTTCACACAAACGCACCCTGGTGCAGGTGCAACCCACTCAGCTGGTACTGGTGCAAACACCCCTGGTACTTTTGCAAACTTAAGCCTTCACTTTAACCATTATATTCGTTAACATAACAACTAAGACATTTGAAATGTGGGTAGGTAAATTATCATGCGAATTACAACAATTGTTAACAAAATTGAATTAGTTTACATTACTCTATTTACAAAATTTGAAGTACTATTTAAAAAACGAGCAGGAGTGTTTTATTAGGTTTAAAGCCACGAGCGCGCAGCGCGAGTGGCTTTAGACCTAATAAAACACGACCGGCGAGTTTTTTAAATGACTTCAAAAACATTTGCATATTAAGTCAAATCTTTATATAAAAATCTTTATATAAAAAATCTTTATATAAAAATCTTTATATAAAAATCTTTATATAGTTTGCATAACAATGGTCTTTTGTTAAAGTGTTCTTTAGCTGGTATAAAGATGTATGCACGTGACTAATTTCTTACTCAAGATTGGATAATTGCAATCTTCATGAATTATTAATGAGTTTTTGAATTAGGATTAACAAACAAGTCTAATACTTCTAAGCTAAAGTTTGATTAAATCTCTTAATTCTATATACAATTGGACTATTTTTATAACGTTCAGTTCTACATTTAAAATTATAAAATATGTCCCCGTTCAATAGTTTTATTCCTAATTTCTGTACCAGAGACATGATCAGTGACATCAAGTGCCTCATACATTGTAGTCCATAAACATTGCCAACTTTAGTGAAGTGGGATCTATTATTTAAGTATGAAGCAAACCATTTCATCAACGTTCTCATATTATCAAGTAAAATATTGTGATCAATCGGATCGAATGCTTTCCTAAAATCTAGGAAAATACGCGTATCACTCTCCGCGATATGTCCATTGCTTTATTACCATGCATGAAGTAAATTTAAAAGAGCACGAACTGTTGGCGACCTAGGAAGACCCCTATACTGGGAATCTGAAATTTTACCATTTATGTCTTCATTGATCCATCTGACAACAAACGATTCCTGAACTTTGGATAACACACTTGTAAGTGCGATTGGTCTAGTGTTTTCCGCTATAGTATATGGTACGATGTTTGGGATTGCAACTACCTTGTACTGCTTCCAAATCTCGGGAAAATATTTAGATCTAAATGATTCGTTATAAATGTCCACAAAGGGAATTGCAAACGAGTATGCATACATTTTCAAGATCTCTATAATTCAATCGAACATCTCATATTCAACACCGACGGCTGGGAAGTTGTCTGGGCACTGCAAATGAAACGACTCATTTTTAACTGGTGGAAAGTTGCTAGTTAAGTTAACAAAGAAGTCATTGATGAGAGTAGCTGACTGATTGTCATCTAAAACAAGTCCACTGATTGAGTCGAATCATTAATGACACCGTATCCTTTTTCTTACCAGTGAGTTTTTTAATTTGCTTCCACCAATATTTTGGGCAAGAACTTTGTTTAGGTCGAACTTTTTTGTCATAGAAGGACAACTTTGCTTTCCTTATTTCTATCGAGACTTGATTTCGTAATGATTAAAGAGTTCCATTGTATGACTTTTGAAAGCTCTATTTCTTTTAGCAATCAGTACTTTTATCTTGTTTGTGATAAAAGGTTTATCATTACTATGCCTCTTTATCGTCTTTTCAGGAAAGAACTGATTGATCATTGAGTTAGTACATTCAAGAAAGGAATGAACATTCTCGTCAATCCCAATATTGCCAAAAACGTGACACCAATCGAGGTTTTGCAGGAAAAACCCAAAACCATTAATATTAGTTGGTTTAATTTCCCTAACTTTAACTTTTATTATTTTCCCTTCTCTATATCCTGGTATGAATTTTTTTATTTCCATGCATATTACCACATTATGGTCAGACGTAGACAATGGCGCTAATGTATCAGGACGTAGATAAAACTGAGTAATATTAGTAAAAATCAAGCCCAAGATGTTATGTTTTCTAGTAGGTTTCTTTACAATTTGATTAAAGTTACAATGAATCTTTAACCGTTTACTTTGAAATTCAGTACTTATCGGATTAAATCTCCTGCAACGATAAAACCCGAATTTGGGCTTTCCCGACAAAGTTTGTCATAGCAGTTGTATTATCGTAAAATGAATCCATATATCACTTTGGCTAGGAAGTAAGTACTCTTGGCAGCCACTTTGGTCTTATAGTTACCCAAAGGCTTTCAAATGAGGGATCTGTCAGGTGGTCACGAATCTTGAATGGAATTTTACTAAATTTTATTATTAATTAATAAGGCAACTCCCCCACCTGTTCTACACTTTGTGTCAAATCTAATGAGATTCATACCGATGCGATTAATTGCCTCATCAGGTATATTATCCGTTAACCATGTCTCCGTTAAACAGACAATGTCACTGCTATTATTGTCAACAAGAAGTTCCAATTCATTTACAGTAACTTATTATATATTGATCTTGCATTCACTAGCATAAGTGACATTTGGGAGAGATTTTGTATCAAGCCTTTGGCAAGTAGTCGAAAAATAGTGATATTGGTTGGGATTATTCCTTGTTTAGTAAGGTATATATATCTGACCTTCTTTCACACTTTCGGCAATTCCGGATAAGAAAACTTTTTATGTTTTTGTCGTTTTCAATCCACTCCAATGAAACCGTCAGAAGAATTGGCTAACAGGGGCCAACTTAATCACTTCAGGTGTTGCAGCTATAGCTTTTCCGTTTATCGAAGAATTGCAATCATCTCTATTGTTTTCACTTGAATGAACCAATTCTTCCATGACAATAGGGCTTTCAGTAGTATCAGAATTTACATAATCAATGTGTTTGGTCGTTTTAGCTGTTGGTTTTTCTGTAATAACTTCCTTACAATCACTATTTTCCTCCGCTGAATTTCCCTGGAGCTGGGTATTACAGAGGTAATATAAGAAATGGATTCTGCCAATAACTGAATCGCTTTACCATTAATATGCTGACCTGATTTCAGATCCTCAATATCATTTGCATACACATCACAATAACAATATTCACATTAACAATAATCATGATCACAGCTTTGTTACACAGTCTGTTATTCAGCAATTATTCAATGGCTTTAAAAAATTATTGATGGGTGCACTCGCTCTCCACCCTCCATTAGCTAGCTACCTCCTTCTAGTGTCCACCCATGCTTCTATGATCAGGGGCATACCTTGTGAGGGTTTGGGGGTAATATTGGACTGTTGGTGAAAATATGAAAGTAATAATGGACTGTTGGTTTTATATAGCATCTTTATCCAGGGTTCTCCAAAGTTGTGAGTGGGACAGGTAAAACAGGTTTTTCAACAGGTATAAGCATCAAGTCGTACTTACAAACCTCTAGGGGGTATGGGGGATACCAACGGAAATTTTTGAAATCTCAAATGGCATTTCCTGCATTTTGAGAGATTTAAACTTTTATAGAATACTAAAGATTATACTGTATTCTAAACACACACTGATTTAATTACTCAGTCCCCAGGCCCACGCTGGATTGATAATATAATCATTCTGCCAAAAAATTTTCTTCACAGATCGGGTTTATAGGATATTTCTGTATTCAATCTGCATCGATGCTAAATAATTAATAGTGTGGAATTTCAGCAATACTTGATTGATTGATTAATAGATTTTCTCACACCGTATTACTAATTATTTCTTAACAAAGGCGGTAATCAGTGCTCGTGGGAACCAGGCAGTAATCAGTGCTCGTGGAAACAGTAAATTTTACCGGTTACCGCCTGATAAGGAGAACCCTGTTTATCAAGCACTTCAGTTGGTTTTCCTAATAGTACTTTACAATCAAGAATTTTAATTAAATTTAATCTTATTTTACCTGTTAGAGAATATTGAAAAAATGATTTTATGCAATAAAAATAATTAACTTCAAGAACGAGTGTGTGCGTGTTGTTTATGTATATATTAATTAATATATATTCATATTAGTTATTATGCAGGTTTACAGATATTATTTAAGCCGTGGAGCTCACAGGTATAGCTCATTGCTTGCAGACTTTCAAGTTCACAACATCCCCACCCACCCAGCCCCTTTGTCTGCACTGGTTTTCTTGGGGGGGGGGGGGGTGCTGGTGCAGTGCTAACCCGCTTGGGAGCGTCTGCCTGCTTATTTTGGCTTCTATGGGTTGCTTTACATTCTATGCTTTCAGTTATTGCAAACCAGTGGAGGTGTGGGTAGTTATGGGTTTTATGCAATAAAAGTAATTAACTTCAAGAACGAATGTGTGTGTGTTGTTTAAGTATATATTAATTATATATTCATATTAGTTATTATGCAGTTTTACTGAGATTATTTAAGCCGTGGAGCTCACAGGTATAGCTCATTGCTTGCAGACTTTCAAGTTCACAACATCCCCACCCACCCAGCCCCTTTGTCCGCACTGGGTTTCTTGGGGGATGCTGCTGGTGCTAACCCACTTGCTGGGAGTGACAGAGTGTCTGCGTGCTTATTTTGGCTTCTATGGGTTGCTTTACATTCTATGCTTTCAGTTATTGCAAACCAGCGGAGGTGTGGGTAGTATCAGCGTTTCCTGGTCGCTGCTGACCAGAGGTGCCTGTATCGTTAATTGGAGTACTGTAATTGTTTTGGCTGACAATCAAGGCGCACCCCTGGGTAGGTTATTGTGTTCAGTAACTTTTCTTTGTTCTCGTAGTCTACACGTGATAATTGCATTTTATGTTGTTACGTCTTGTGTTTTGGGGGGTGCGCTGTCGATTATGTCAACTGTTGTCCTGTTGGATATTTTTTCGTTGTGCTTACTTGCTGCGCCAACTCTCGAGCATACCTCCAGCTATTCTGGATGATTATTCCTCTTGTTACTCAAATTGGTTTTAACACTAATCTGCTTTTTTGTAGTCATGTACTGCGTTGCAGAGCTTTTCATTCTTTTCAGCTATGGTATTGTTATCTTTGCTTTGTCTGGGAGTATTATTTATTGTTTGGTGTTGTATGTTCCGTCACTTGGGTAAGTATTTGTGTGTTTTTTGTTTGTCTTTGTATTCCGGTTTCCACTTTGTGTGACAATAGTTCTGTCTTTGGAGAGGTGAATTCTCGGCATCATTGGGATTTGCCAAGCCGGGATAGTCGTTGGTCGGTAGCTTGAGTACCTATTTGACAGCCAAATTGACTTCAGTTCATGGTTACAGCCTTGCTAAATGTAGCGTGCATCCCCTCCAACAGAGCTATACCCTCCAAAGAACTGTTGTGCTTAGGTCATGTGCTATTACTCTATATGCTCTTGCTATTCGTTCACTGAGTGATCGCATGTTAATTCAGTTGACTTTAAATTTTCTGAACTTAGTTACACCTCGAAGGGAGAGAATAAGTGGAGCAACACCCTTTTCTTCTGTAAAAATGGAACGTCAAACCCTCCCCACCCGCCAACCGGTGAATATTTGAATCGCCATGTATTTTGTAATACCCGGTACCACCTTGCTACCCTCCCTCATCCACAGAATCATCAACCATTAGTTCACTATCTGGTCCTATCTAGAATGCAATCCATTTATCTGAGGTCAAAAATTTCCTGAAGGAGGCAGTGTCATATTTATATTTTGTATACATCTGTGATATTTATGTGACAAATATAATTTAATACATTAATATTGAACACTCATATTTTATATAAAGAAACACTATTTTAAACTTGGCAAATAGTAGTTATAAATAAAACAGATTTCACCGAGAGCTTTGTTAATAAATAATTCGGTATAAAGACAGCGAACGCTGCGAATACATTAGATTTAATTTTGAAAGTGCACATATCATGAGACATGAGCAAAAGGTCATCATAGAGACACAACAATGATAAAGCAAAGTTTCATGCCATTTCCATCTTTTCGAAATCGGTTTTCGCTCGTAGTTGATATCCGCCACAAAAGCAATACAAAGGATTGTATAATTTGGACTTGCATAAAATAAATTTAAAATGTTTTAGCAAAATACATGCAAAATTATACACTATTTTGTTTTGAGTATGCATGGAATGTAACGCATACATCACTTTAAAATGCAGCAAACGTCGATATTATGTCGGCCTTACCGTGATAAAAACAACATTTCTTGCACCTTGTATATGACTGGCTGTAAATCCATACAGGGTCTTTCGAGTTTCCTCCAAATTTGTAGGAGGGATTTCAGATTCGAAATATCGAATCCAATCGGCCATGATGAATGAATTTGATTACGCCCTTGAACGTAGTGCGCATGTGCAGTAACAGACAGCTGGAAATTATGATAATTTGTATTTGTTATTGTAATAATTAAACCACAAAGCGGTTAATTTATATCTCGACCGAAAAACATCTGCGTAACATAGAAATTACTGGGTACTTTTTAAATTCGAATAATATAATATAACTCTGTGCAATATATATTTACATAATGATATACGTAGTTTTTAGTATCCAAAACATAATAATTATTATGACATAAATTATGATACAATTTACTTTGATTGTAATTATTGATGCAAATTTTATAACCTGTGTAGCAGTCGCTTTATTTTTGAAGGAGGCTTTTTCAATAAATGGAGAAAAATGTTTCTTTGCCCGTTTTTTCTCGCCCTTTTTCTTCGCCCATTTTTTCTAACCTGCTATTTATTCAAAAATCCTCAAAACCTTCCAAAATAAAGCGAGTGCGCATGCTACGCAGGCCACAAATTTTATATCTCGACTGATGTAATTAAGGAGATCTTTCTTTTTTGGGGGGAGGGGGACCGCACGCACATGTTTGTGAATTTAGGTACCTGAAGGGATGGATTAAGGACCATCGACCATTCTCAGTAAAATTTTGGAAGACAATAATTTCAAGTCGCCTTTGCCCGATAATTATTCCCCTGTCAATTTGTATGTAGCAGAAATGTTCATCAACACATGCTCCTATATTCACCTTATTGATAAATGTAGCTTCTGAGCATGATATCCCTATACAGGGTGTCCCAAAAAAACCGCAAAACTATTGAAATAACGTAGTGTTAGAATGTGAATGCCTCGGTACTCTGCTGAACACACACGTGCATCAAAGCTTGCCGTTAGTAAATTTTATGCCTAAAGAAACCGTTTAAGAAGCTGTTTTAAATTCCCAAGAGCAGAAAATCGCGCGCTTTACAAAGATATTTTAAGTTCTTAATAAGTCAATATATTTAATATATGCACCCTTGTCAATATTTTACGCATCTTTGCGTTCAGCTTAGTGCTAGGGCATTCAAATTTTAACAATACGTTATTTCAATGGGGTTTTTTTGGGACACCCTGTATGGTCATGATTTACCTGTTCTTGCCACGGATGACTTTTCAATGGTCTTTGACAGACCGTTATTAGATTCTAATCACGATTAAAATATCCACAACAGCGAGTAAATCTTGGAAACTCCATATCCAGTTGGAAACAATGATCTGTCATCTGCCCACCCGATGTCAGTGACCCGGAGTGTGTTTGGAAGTGCGGAGAGGGGGGAGGAGGCAAGCGAGTTACAAGTTGATCAGAATATTTGGACCATACATATGAATTACCTTTCTTTCTTTTACGCGCTCGCCCCCCCGCCCAGTTCCACTGTCCTTGGCTGTACAACGTTCGGTTGGTCCAACAATGTTGGACAAATGGACAATGTTGTACAATGTTGGATGTGAAAATTTTAAACAGATTCAGTTCTCTTCAATGGCAATGAACTCATAAGATGGGTCGTTTTTTAAGTACGCCGTTAAAACATTCGCATCCGATCTTTATTTGATATACAAACTCTCGCCTTCGGCTGGACTGGTTTGTCGACTAGTACCACACTGACAAATTTAAAAAATACTTGCACAAATTAAAATACTGTTCAACCTGATTGCCCTGTGGGAGTCTGCAGATCAATTCATTTATTCTGAGAAGGTTTCTCAACCCGTCTTAAGCTAAGCAGTGAGAGGGGCCTGATCTAAGAGATCCTGGTAGGCTATTCCATAAAAAAGCTCCACTAACCGTCTAAAGGAGCGTTTCAAATAATAGTAAATAATCTGTGCGTAGCTTTGGGATATAGAGTTTACCATCAGAGTCTCTCAGGTTATAAACACTCTCACTGGGAGCTAGAAAACATCTCTTGTAAATAGACTTGTGTACAAATGTTAATAGTTTTGTATGTTAAGATTGCCTTTTGCTTTATACGATTAGAAGATAATGTTTCCCATTTAATTAAGCTCATCAAGGAGAGAACTGCATGGATGAAATATAATAAAATGAGCGGGTTATAATTTATTTGTTACCCTGCTTCCAGAGGTTCTTGTGCTGCCGTTTTATAAATTACGTAATACGATCGATAGAGCGGAAGATACGACGTGATAAAAATAAATATTAGCAACAAAATATCTGATATAAAACTGAAAAGCAGGAGAAAAACGTCCCGAGGCTTGTTAAAAATTGCAACCACGTACCCACGGCGTTTCCCATCCGCGGTAGGGCGTCATGAACAATTTTTCAGATTGAGGGCGACGCTCTTTAATATTTTTGCTCCCATACGCGGCGCTTAATCGGGGGCGGTGCTCAAACGAGTAAATACGGTAGTCCAACATTGTCAATTGGATACTTTGGATGCAACATAATTATGTTAATGGCCTCGATTGAACACTATATCGGGTTGGATAAGGTTGGCTGATGTTGCAAGATGTTGGGATCGAGTTTCATCCCGCCAATCACGTGAGCGCTATCATAGCGCTCACTCGATTGCCGGGATTGTATCCGATCTCTTCGGCTCCATCCGCTCACCACCACAGTCAGGAAAATATAGGAACCCACGAAGTGTTCCTTTATCTAAGTGTAGAACTAAACGTTTGTAAATGGGACTGATCTGTCTGACTCTTGGACTGCAGATCATTAATGATTTGCAAGTATAGGTCATTAGCCGGTAACATTTAACTGAAATGCATATATATAGTATGCAAAGTTGCAAACTCATATTGTATTTGTATATACTAAAACCTATTATTAAAACTTAGTATTATTCATAACTACAGTATATATATATATATATATATATATATATATATATATATATATATATATATATATATATATATATATATATATATATATAAAATATATATATATATATATATATATATATATATATATATATATATATATGTTATATATATATATATATATATATATATATATATATATATATATATATATATATATAATTGTTGTCTTTCTACTTAAAATTAATTAAGTCGCAACTCTGAGTTTCACGTTTTCACGATCTTCAGGCGACGATGTATGTTCAACTAACTTTTCCTGCTTGATGACGTTGATATCCGTTGTGCTGCTTGCGTGACTGAGTTTGCGTGCGTGATTGAGCTTGCGCACGTTCAAACTTTTCGGCCAAGAATCGTTTTTGGTGAACGCACTTCGAGAACAACTCGCGTCTTCTATTTAGCAAGTTTGACTTATCCGCTTTTAGAATGCAAAGTTTCTCTTGGAGGCAAAGGTTACATCTCTTTCCACCGCTGGAATACGAGGCTGCTCGTTTTAGGATAGACCAATTAATCGTGAAGTTCTGCTGCTTTTCCTTTAAGTTCCACACGTATTTTGAGAGCTCCGTATTGTTCCTGTATATAACATTATTGAAAGATTTATTGTGGTTATATAACCGTGTCTTAAAGGTGTTTCCCGTCATGCCAATGTATTCTTTAGGTTCCGAATTGTTGGTTACCACCTCTGCTTTATAAACTAGGCAGTCTAATAGGCATTTCTTTTGAAGAGGACATTCGTTGCTATTATTACAATTGCATGTGGCGCTGTATGTTGATGATGATGTTTGGGTTGTCGATTTCGGTTTTGATAGTATTCTGGTGTTATGCTTAGAAATTATACTCTTGCAATTATCCATGCAGCTGTAACTGACTTTCACCGAGTTGCGATTAAATATCTTATGAAGGCAATTGGAGGGTGGGAAATGTTTGTCAATTAGATTGAGGAAGATCTTGCCCACGTTTGTTCTTACGTTCTTGCTGAACGGTGGATTGAACCAAATTATGTTTCGTTGTCTTCGTTTATTACCACTACCGTTGTTGCTTGAGGTATAATGCAAGTTCGCATGATAGTTGCTGTGGTTCAATGCGCTTTCATACATGGGTGCAGCGGCTGAAAAGGCATTTTGGTCGGATGATAATTGCGAAATACGTTTGTTCACTGATAGCGGGATTTGTTTTATGATTGATGGTGGATGATTCGAATGACTGTTGATGAAAAGGGGGTCATTATTAGGTTTCCGGTAAGGCTTGTAACTCTGCTCGTGTAAATTGAAAGTTAAGTCGAGGAAGTTGATGGTTTGGTGGCAAATTTCGGCTGTTATCTTTAACTGGAAGTTCTCTGCAAACAACTTGTGCAGATCTTTTCTTGCCTTATCGGCTAGACGTTTGGAAGTTCCCTTCAGTAAAATAAGTCCATCATCACGATAAAGACCAACGTAATCTTTCCCGTATTTCTCAGCTAAGGAGTTTAGAATAAATAAGCCGACTAGCTCACATACCTCTGCGCCGTCGTAACTTCCCATTGTAACGTCAAATGTGGTGTTGCTTTGCCGTTTTTTCCAGATGTTACCACCATTGAAAAGGAGGGAGTTTCTTGCGTGTTTAATGATTGACACATGTTGTTCAGGGATGGTAACATAAAACAATCATGTGTCAATCATTAAACACGCAAGAAACTCCCTCCTTTTCAATGGTGGTAACATCTGGAAAAAACGGCAAAGCAACACCACATTTGACGTTACAATGGGAAGTTACGACGGCGCAGAGGTATGTGAGCTAGTCGGCTTATTTATTCTAAACTCCTTAGCTGAGAAATACGGGAAAGATTACGTTGGTCTTTATCGTGATGATGGACTTATTTTACTGAAGGGAACTTCCAAACGTCTAGCCGATAAGGCAAGAAAAGATCTGCACAAGTTGTTTGCAGAGAACTTCCAGTTAAAGATAACAGCCGAAATTTGCCACCAAACCATCAACTTCCTCGACTTAACTTTCAATTTACACGAGCAGAGTTACAAGCCTTACCGGAAACCTAATAATGACCCCCTTTTCATCAACAGTCATTCGAATCATCCACCATCAATCATAAAACAAATCCCGCTATCAGTGAACAAACGTATTTCGCAATTATCATCCGACCAAAATGCCTTTTCAGCCGCTGCACCCATGTATGAAAGCGCATTGAACCACAGCAACTATCATGCGAACTTGCATTATACCTCAAGCAACAACGGTAGTGGTAATAAACGAAGACAACGAAACATAATTTGGTTCAATCCACCGTTCAGCAAGAACGTAAGAACAAACGTGGGCAAGATCTTCCTCAATCTAATTGACAAACATTTCCCACCCTCCAATTGCCTTCATAAGATATTTAATCGCAACTCGGTGAAAGTCAGTTACAGCTGCATGGATAATTGCAAGAGTATAATTTCTAAGCATAACACCAGAATACTATCAAAACCGAAATCGACAACCCAAACATCATCATCAACATACAGCGCCACATGCAATTGTAATAATAGCAACGAATGCCCTCTTCAAAAGAAATGCCTATTAGACTGCATAGTTTATAAAGCAGAGGTGGTAACCAACAATTCGGAACCTAAAGAATACATTGGCATGACGGGAAACACCTTTAAGACACGGTTATATAACCACAATAAATCTTTCAATAATGTTATATACAGGAACAATACGGAGCTCTCAAAATACGTGTGGAACTTAAAGGAAAAGCAGCAGAACTTCACGATTAATTGGTCTATCCTAAAACGAGCAGCCTCGTATTCCAGCGGTGGAAAGAGATGTAACCTTTGCCTCCAAGAGAAACTTTGCATTCTAAAAGCGGATAAGTCAAACTTGCTAAATAGAAGACGCGAGTTGTTCTCGAAGTGCGTTCACCAAAAACGATTCTTGGCCGAAAAGTTTGAACGCGCGCAAGCTCAATCACGCACGCAAACTCAGTCACGCAAGCAGCACAACGGATATCAACGTCACCAAGCAGGAAAAGTTAGTTGAACATACATCGTCGCCTGAAGATCGTGAAAACGTGAAACTCAGAGTTGCGACTTAATTAATTTTAAGTAGAAAGACAACAATTATATATATATATATATATATATATATATATATATATATATATATATATATATATATATATATATATATATATATATATATATATATAACTTTAATTTACCAGTATTTTACACATTTGTTTACATTTAAAGTTTTTACTTGTCAAAGTAAATAATCTGGTTTGTGCTGTAGCAGGTATCATTGTTGTAAATCAGGTAGTTTAGGATATCTCTTATTTCTATATCGGTCAGTTGCGCGCCGGCTGTGTCCGACTACATACTTAGATGGAATGTTAGTAAACTGATTAGCTTTCAGACCAGATCTTAAACTAATGAGTAGGGATAAACTCATTTGAACAAACGGCCCGCCATGATGCTTCATGATCAGTGTTCTACAGGGTAAATTAGGTTTTGCATCTGGGTAATTATCAACTTAGATGATGCTGGTATTTGTGACAGCACGTGGAATATGTTGCCTGCTTGTCATTGTTCTTCTGTTTCGATATTCTTTATGTTTGACACAATCTACTTCAGAGAATCGCGCAGAAAATCAAAACGAGAAAGGTAAGTCTTTGCAGTATGAGTAGTTTAACTGAGGCTGAGCAGACATACGGAGCCGACGACATGATCGGTGAGCATCGTCGCTGTCAGATTGACGCTTCTGATTCTTGGCAATAAATATTAGAGGATCCGATATTGTCCCTGCAAAGCTTGCGCTGCGTTTGGTGATATGTAGTCCAGCTAATCTTTCCGGTCGCTCAGCTACCTTACCTATATAAAATTACTATATTTCCAAAGGCAAAGTCAATTAAGGAGCATAAAACTAATGAATCCAGTTGTGAGATGATTAATATCGTCACTCTGTCTCTGATGCATCAGTCCGCTGACCGCTCTTATATGTGAGAAGCGTTCTACCTAATATAATAATTTAAGCGGAGTTCCCATGCAGGCTTTTGCGTTAGCCGTTAGGTGCCCTTCGGGCTTAAATTTTCCGGTTAATACAATTATGTTTCCCGGACAATAATAGGGTTATGATTGAGGCCAAGGTCAAAAATAAATATATTTGAAATATACCAATTTTTGTAACTGCTTAATTCTATACGCTCTTCTATAATAAATTTTCAATTCTAAATTTTGCATTTAAGATTCTTCAAGAAATATTGAGAAATTTATCAAAGAAGAGGTGGATCTCGATCAAGATGGTTTGGTTTCGAAAAAAGAAATCATTCACAAAATGGAAAAATCGTTTTCACAACAAAGACAGAGCGAAGTGGATAAATTAATGGATAAATACGATATAAGTAAGTTGTTTTTTATATGAATAGCAGTGAAACTAGGTAGCATCAGATGATCAGAAAGAAAGTTCACTACCACCAGGCTCTGACTAATTTGGTCAGTGAGTAAAGTGGTCTAAAAGCCTCCTCCGCAGGGAATGGGTTTTAGCCTCAGGCCAATGAGTGGATAGTTCAAAATTGTTTGGAGGCTAAAGTGGTCTGGCGTAAGCTCACACATTTATAAAGGGTCCACTAGGCCTATCAAATCAAATGATATATGCTGTATTTGTAATATAGCTACAATCATGGCAAAAATTCCGTAGACACTTAGCACACATATTGGCATCTTTGTATCCGGCCCGCTCCCCCGTACAATGTTGGTTGTGACTACTGACCTTCTGACTACTAAGCGTTTGGAATGCCCAGCATATATTCAGTCCTACTACTTACTTACTCGCTTACTTACTTACTTACTTACTTACTGATTTATTTAGCCACGCTGCATTGCCATACACAACATAGTTGTAATATACAATCTGTTGATTTTCAGATGGGGCGTGTTTTACTTACAAACTATTTTAACTCACATCCTAAGTCTCTGGTATAGTGGACATGCTGCGTTTAAATTGGTAAACCGAAGATGCCTTTTTCGCCTCAGAAGGAAGACTATTCCACAACATTGTACCACTATATTTGAAACTTCGTTTAAGCCAGATAGTTTGTTTTAGGTTTTGGAAGTGCTAGATCAGTATCATTACTTCGAAGATTATATTCTCTATTAAGATCTTTGATTTCGTGGGTCGAAGTGAACCCGGTGATGCTTGGTAGACTCCCAGAGGTAGACTCCGTAGAGGTGGAAGCACCACTCTTCAGTTACAGCAATGATTTAATTATGATGTTTGTGATGTTATACTCTGAGTGTATATCCACACCGGGCAAGCTTGAAAAATATGCCTGACCACGGTGGGAATCGAACCTACGACCTTTGGAATACTAGCCCAAATGCTCTGCCAACTGAGCTACGCAGTCTGATCGGTACGAGTATGTGATATTTCCGAACATTACACCAACAGTACATTACACCAACACAGAAAAATCATGATTATTATTAGATAACATTGATATCGAAGGAACTAGATTCTGTTCCGAAATATCACATACTCGAACCGACCAGACCGCGTAGCTCAGTTAGCAGAGCATTGGGCTAGTATTCCAAAGGTCGTAGGTTCGATTCCCACCGTGGTCAGGCATATTTTTCAAGCTTGCCCGGTGTGGATATACACTCAGAGTAACATCACAAGCATCATATTCACCTGAGTACATTACACCAACACAGAAAAATCATGAATGATTTAATTAGTAACGAAGCCGCACTACCCATGACAAGAATTGCTGTAGTAAATTACGGTCTTTATGAACGTACTTTTCCACATAGATTATGACAACAAAATTTCGTGGAATGAATTTGTATCTACGGCTTATCCCGATGAAGCTTTACGAAATTCTGAAGATTTAGATTACGATAAGAAAAAATTCATCATGGCTGACTTGACTCAAGATGGAGTTCTTGACTCTAAAGAGTTTGCAAGTTTTTATTTTCCAGGGGTATGATTTTTAAATGTTTACTATAACAGAATCATATTTTCTATCACATACTAGCTACGACTAAATTAGTATGGTAGGTATCCAGGGGAAAATTACAGCTCGATCGCTCCACTACCAAACAATATGGCCGGGCTGATATATGTGGCAGTTCGCGCACAATAATGAGGGTGGGAAAGGGGGTATGGATCACGTTTCACAACGAAAAAAAAGCCGTTTCACGATTCACGTGTCTTAAAAAAGCAATTTCACGGAAAACTAGATTCTAATAAAATAATATAATAATAATAGGTTTATTAAGAGTATGTTGAATGCATGGTACAACCTGTCAGTTAAAAACTACATCATAACTTAGAAGTTTGAGTGACGAGTATGTCCGACGACCTCCGAAAGGCCTCCAAAGTTTTTACTCTTGTGCAATCGAGTGAGATCATATAAATTGATTATCGCGTATCATGTCTATTACACTGAACTATATGACTATTAGTAAACTGATAGATCGAAATAAACAAAGCAAAATCGCAGTTCACGAAACAGACATCCTTAATTCTCATTTCACGGAGCATTTTTATCGACAATCACGCCTCACGGCTGAAGAACAAATCACATTTCACGACACTAAAATCAAGCATTTCACATTTCACGCGAACAAATATTGACCATTCACGGCTCACGAAAATACCCTTTCCCACCCTCAATAATCAACCTCGCAAGCCAGGGTTTTTATCACGCTTGAGGCGAGCCTCAATAGTTAGGGTTAGGGTTAGGGTTGTGATTGCATGGGCTCAAGATCAAAGAGAAATATATTCGCACGTGAAACATGAAGATATTACCACAATGGTTATGTGCCACTGTGACTTTGAGGTTAGTAGGGTCAATATCTTGACGGAGAAAAAAGATCAGCGCAAACTGAATGGGTGTCTATAGACATACATTCCACTACTATATTAAAATTCTTTCATTCCTCCATGCAGGCAGGTAACGAAGACATGGTTGAAATGGTAATGGACGATTGGCTAAAGAAAGTTGACTTAAATCGCGATGATTTCGTAACAATGGATGAATTTTTGGGTAAGTGCAATTAGAGAACAGTTAGTTGAGATGCATGCAGCTCATGCTTAGAATGATCCACCTGGAGATGAAAATATCATCGTTTGCCCTAAATTAATTTAGATTAAATGATTGAGACGTTGGGCTTAAACTTAGATCACATCAACAAAAACGAGGCTTTATATATAGCCAAAGTGACATACATTCCGGAAGGGTCATTTCAAAGTCAAAACTCAAAGCTAGCTGGACAACCTAGACCTCGCGGAAAAGCGCGACAAGCAAAATGGACATGGATATGTAATCGAGTATGGAAAGAGAGGCGTCGACGTTGTCGTTATGTTTTGCAAAATGAGAAAAAGAAGCATTGAGAAAAAGACACGTCTGTTGTGCATTTCGCGTTTGGAGATCGAGAGTTAGCTTGATCGAGATGCGCGGTCTACATCAGAGTGGTCTACATAGAGTAGTTCATCCAACACTCCAAATTTAAAAATAAACAAAATATAAGGAACTTAGGAACATCGTAATGCTTCCTATAATATTGCAGCAATATTAAAAGCAAGGACCGCGGAACTGGGGGGCAGGGGGCCATGCCCCCTTCCCCACTTTATCGCTTTACCCCTTCCCCTCCAACACACTCACTGCAAAGTCTTAGTTGTATAATATCAATCGTGTAGCTGATCTACACAGACAGCAGGCTTTTTGATGCTGTATATAATACCAATGTGGACGCGAGCGGTAACGACCGATTAATTCATATTATTTCTCTACTATATAGCTTCTCAATCAGACGGTAATCCTGACATTCACGACCAGAGAAAACTAAGGGAACATTTTAATGAAGACTATGACATAAACAAAGATGGAAAACTTGATAAAGATGAATTGAAAGAATGGTTGGTACCAACTCGTGCGAGTGCCATGAGAGGAACAAGAAAAATTCTTACGTTGGCTGACAACGATGGTGATGGTCATCTCAGTATGAAAGAAATAATCGAAAATGATCGTTCGTTACATCCTTTGCTTCATGATACGAACGCATATAAAGATGAACTTTAGGTCAAAGCCGGCAAAACAAGCAAAAATTTTGCTGTGCAAAAAAACTGATTTCAACATATGTTTGTAGTTGAATTTGTATTCAGTGGTGATTTCAGTGCTGTTTTGAAACTTAAAATAACAGATAAATTGAATAGAAATTGAATAGAGTCTTGAAGCGTAAAGGCCATGTTACACGGTGCAATTTTTCTTGCAACTTGCAATGCAATTCTACTCTTGAGAGATTACTATAGTCATTGTGTCACTGTTTATGAGATTGATTTTTTCTTAAAACTGTTCCCAGAATGCAGGAAGACTATGAAATTATAGTCATTGTGTCACTGTTTATCATTACTGATTGTTTGTTAAAATTGCTCCCAGAATGCAGGAAATAGCGTTTCTAAGCCTTTCTGGGGGAGCATGCCTCGACGACTCGACTCAGTAAATCTAAAATCCTATAGTTACGGGCCTGGGAGTGCTTTATCAGCACGACTACAAGTGCTTTAAATGACTTAAAAAACGACCCATCTCATCTGATAAGTTCATTGGCGAAGTAATTTTAAAATAAACTTTGTCTAAGCCGAGAAAATCAAAGCTAAAGTTTATGTAAATTAACATGATCATCACGTATAAAATCACCGACACGGCAGTGATTTCCTTTGTCTTTTCCTTATGAATTATTGATGTTTGAAGGAAACTTAAGTTTGGTGCGATGGTCTCTGTGGAAAGAATCCGGAACATGACTAGGAACCGGCAGCTATAGTCTGAGGATGTCCCGATGACTACAAACTATAGTCGAAACGTCGATTAAAAATCAAAATGTTATTCGAAGTTATACTGTTTAGAGTTATCTTGTATGGATAACATTTACTCAGTTTTTGAGTAAAGATTTTGTTCCGATACAGAATAAACTCACCTTAAGAGTATTGTAGTCAATCTACTCGCGAATTACGAGTACATTAACATCGTATTATAGTTTGAGTAAACTGTTTGGCATAGAAATTTCACTTTGAGTAAATTTACTCATCGTGTTTGCGTAGCTCATGGTGTTTACTCGATAATTGTTACTCAACCTTTACTTGTGTAAAATTACTCGAGAGCAATGAGTAACAATCGCAATGAGTAGATTTGCATCTTTACTCAAATTAGAGTAAAATAACTCTGAAAGAGTGAACATTTTAATATTCTCCAACTTTCAGTTTCATCATCAGCAATAATGCTAACCTAGTATCTCGATCTGATGATGACTGAGACCGTAGTCGAAAGTTACAGAATATTTTAAAAAATATTCAATTTTGGAGTTAAGTTAAGCCCGGACAAGCGAGGAGTGAGACTGTGAGAGTGCGCATGCATGTGCGTTGGATGTCATTCGTTAATTTCGTCGTAGACTCGTGTTATCTAAACAGCACGATATTCTTTATTCTATTTCTTTCACTTTCCATCCTTTAAGATTTTTATCTGCGGATTGCAGCGGAGGTTATCTCGTGTAGCATGGAGTTTAGTATTCATAGATTTCGATTTTATAGTTTGTTATATTTGTTAACAAGGGCCCACAGTAATTGGTTTATACTGTTGCGGTGTCCCCGCCATTCGTTGTTAGATTCAGTGACGTATATGTTCAGATGTTCTGCTGTTATAACAGGGCCTTTTTTAATGATTTTCCCGTGCGGGGGGGGGGCATTTTTTGAAAAGGGACCTGTCTGTGAGGTAATATATTGGAGGGGTATAGCAATGGCCGAAGGCCACGTGTGTGGCCAATATACCACGCATGAAGGAGGAGGGTCTGGGGGTGTACTCCCCCAGAAAATTTTTGAAATTTGAATCTCACGGCTCCGCTCGTGTTCCAAGACCCGCGGCATGTAAAGTGTAGTGAAATGTATCTCAATACTAATCGTAATCATAGCCAACAGAAGCCTCTGCGGAGGAGAGAGTCTTTATGCCATAACTCTTATATTGATGTTCTATTAAATATTTAACAGACATGAAAAATCAACCGTAACCTCGTTAACGAACATCCCAATAGTCATTAGTATCAAAAAGCAAACGCACCTTTTCATTTCAACTTATTCAATCAAATGAAAACGTTTTATTGTCTCGGTAGCTATGATAGTTACAAAGTGATAGCATGGCATTACGGCGATTAGTGATGAAATATTCCTCAAGCCTCGAGAGGTTCACCTTGAGAGCCTGTTCGCAGGCTACGAGATGTTTAGTCATATATTAATAGATATAGGATGACCATCAGCAAATTTCAAAATTACAGTTATAAAATTGACGCGCATTCACTAAAAATTAAATTTTTTTCTTATTTAATCATGAGTTTCAGTACGGCCAGCCCACTATCGAATTATTCTTGCGCGTGCGCATAACGTAGAAAACTGCCCAACGTTCATAACATCAGTAATTGTGGGCAAATTGTGGGATACTTTGCACTACGCTATGTTCTCACATACCCGGGGAGAAATGTCCATGGGGAATTAGTACCCTCGCCACGGGCTTTCGAGCGTCGCTTGGGGATAATGTCAACTTCATTATTGTGTCCAAAATCAACACAAATTTGTGATGCATGCTCCTGCCACAAAAATAAACCTAAGATGCAGGAAACTGAGCTAATAGCCTTTAGTAAAGTAATTTTTAAAATTGAAACACATTCAGTTCCTTTTATATTTTTTAATCGAAAACAAATTACCTGCTATTGAACACCCTCCGATGAGTCTGATGACATTGGGGTGTGGAATGTTGTTGATTTCTTTCAAGACATTCAGCTCAGATACCAGATCTGAAAGATCAGATTCACTTGCACCATCTAAGAAATAAACACTGGTGAACTGGATGCGAATTAAATATCTAGTAAATTCCTTTGCATATTGATAATTTTGCAATTTGCAAATTGGTCTCCTATATCTATGGGTAATAGTAAAAGTCCTTTAAAAACTTTAGTCCTTTTAAAAGGCTTTTACTAAACCTGTGCTGAGTGGTAATATTGCTATCTTAAAAAACCGAGCAGAAACTCGACGTTTCGAGCGAAGGCCCTTCGTATGACCATGGATAATAAAATAAATTTTATTTTATTATCCATGGTATGACGAAGGGCCTTCGCTCGAAACGTCGAGTTTCTGCTTGTTTTTTAAGGTAGCAATATAACCACTCAGCACAGCATTTTCACATTGGTATACTACCTACACTGGTACAGACAGTTTTACTAAACCTCTCTTGGCTTTGGCAATTGATACACCAGGCGGAAATCTTAGTTTAAAGATAAAGAGCAGAGCCCAGCAAATAACTTTAAAACCAAACATAATAAAAGTAAAATTTTAATTAGCTAACGTTTCGTTGTTTACAATACAACATCTTCAGAGCAATCTAAATGAATTTACAGGGTATGGTATATATATATTTACAAAATAATGGTTTAATATTACAAAAACGGTTACATAGTTTGAAAGAACAAATGAGTAGAAAGAAAGGAAAACAACTTATCAGAAACTAGTTAATAAGTAAAGATTAATGTTAAGTGCATGGTTAGTATAGTTAAGGTTAATATTACATAACTAAAATAACTCAAGAGGGGTAGATCTAATATTAGCATTAAGGACAGGGTTAAGTTGAGAAATTAATAGGCTTTCACGGATAAGAAGATCCCACTCAGAAGTGCCTGATATGATAAAATTTTGAAATCAGAAGCGGAGACTGGGTGTTTGTGCATGTGTTTGTGAGCGAGTATACTAGACATGGTTGAGATAGAGCGTTCTCTTCCAGTCAAAGGCGAGACCCCCATATGCTCGGAGATACGTGTGTGAATGTGTCGGCGTGTTTGGCCAACATACAATGCGCTACAGCATTGACATGTGAACTGATACACAACATGTGATCTCAGGGCAATGGGAATCCTGTCTTTAAATGGAAAGAAACTAGAAAGGCGACAAGAGGGACGGAAAACAACACGTATGGAAATATGTGGATAAGCAGAAGCAAGAACTTTACTAAGTTGTGTACGAATATGTAGACCATGATGTCCAGTGAAAGGAAGGCAAAAGTAGACAATTTTCTTGGAACATGTATGGACCTTGTCCTTGGTGTTATAAATCCTGTCAAGAAATGTCTTAATGCAACTATGTATAAGTGCTTTAGGATAACCATTGGAAGAAAAGGTTTTCTTAAAATTTTCCATTTCAGACTGGAAAGATATGTAAGAAGAACAAATATTGAAATATCGAGATATAAGAGAGACGAGGAGACCTTTTTTGTACATCATTGGAATAAAGCTATCAAAGTTGGTGAATAAGCCAGTTGAAGTGCATTTGTGATGGACAAAAAAATTAAAAATAAAAAAAAAATTAAAATTTACTTCTAATTTTACTTTTTTTAAATTTTTTCAATTAAAATTTTACTTTTATTATGTTTGGTTTTAAAGTTATTTGCTGGGCTCTGCTCTCTCTTGGCTTAATCACTAATCGCCCTGAATGCCATGCTATTACTTATAAATATTTAAATTTATAAGGCGTATCTGTTATTAATGTACATCTATCTAGAGAGATCTAGTCGGATCTATCCAGAAAGAGTGCGCAATCACTGGAACGGTAGGGTGGAGCACGATAATCGCCTTGGGCACAGAACCTTAATTAAAATTGAGCGTTTCCAATCTCGTAGCCGTAGGAGTGTTTCCGTCTCGGTTTCGTTTCCGACTTGTTAGTTGTCCATTATCAGTCACAGAATCAGTACAGGGAAATTAAACCTCTGCTTTCACCTGATGTTACCATCTTCCTTAGATTCCACGTCTTCATTTTGCAAACAAGAATCTAGTTGACCGGAATCCGGGGGTGGCGATTACTTTGTTATGGAAATTACCTGCTTATTTACAAAATCACGAGCATATCATGCACAAGTGTTAAATAGTTCACGCGATATTAAACCACAAAACGATTTACTATCAGTATTGAAGACAAATGAAAATCAATGGAAGAAATACCGGAGGGCGAACACGAAGTAAATTTCACATGGTTTACTTACAGTGATTTACCAGACGACATTTCTTCAGTCGAAATATTACTGGCCCCAGCAAGGAGCGTATGGGATGATCATTTTACCGACAGCAACTATACACAAAATACGGTCTCGTATGATTTAACACTACATAATGGCGTGTTTAGTAGAAGCATTCCTTTGAAGACAAATATTTATCACTTTTTATTTCGTGTAAACAGTGCAAATGATTTCGCTGCATCACGTAAACATGATGTTACATATCTGGCTAATGGCCGAATGTTGAACTATGTTAATGTCGGTGATGATGTTTTATTCAACAAACAGGATTTGAATGAAGGTTGGTGTTTAATAGTTGACAAACACTTTATATTTTTTTGTTGATTGATAGTACCTGATTATATAATATTATTAAAAACAAATAGTTATTATAAAATTTAATTTGTATATCAACTAGCTGTTAACATCAAAAAGTAAACAAATTAATTGGACCAACTGATAAACATATAAAGTATATTTTCAGCCACATGTACACATACCATAATGTTATTATTCATTATAGGCTCTTGACCCCCTGCCTAGACTGTTGCAAGTCCTTCCCTGTAGTTTCATGGTAGTGCGGTACCCCAGTCTACATGGGTGTAGTGAGTGTATCATAATTTTACTTACTTTTGCAAACAAAATGGGTGTGGTTTTGGCATGGTTGGCAGTCCTCTTTCCCTGCATTTTCCCTAAGTATGTTAAGTATTAGCTATTTTAAAAACTGCTCCCCCCCCCCGCCCCACTTGCTAAGCAGCCAAGTTGCCAAGCAATACTTTAAGGCCCAAAAATTCATTTTGCTGACAGTGATCTATCACAGGTTTAGCATTTTTTAATTGATGGGATGAAAGGATGTATATTTAGGGACCGGAAAGCCCCCTTCCCTTAAAAGAGCAGAAATTTAATGATGACCCCCCTGCATATTAGAATATTTTCCTTTGACCCCCCCTTTCCATTTTTACTTGTCAAATGGGTTTACCCAGGTGTTAATGTGTTATTGTTAATTATTAAATAAGAATATGGAACCGACAAGATGTTAACATTGACCAAAAATATATATTAGCAGAAAATTATAATTAAAAGAGGAGTATTTATATATATAACTAAAATCAGGTTTCCATTTGGTCTGGGCGATTGTTTCCAGGGACGCCGGAACAATGTGAAGGCAAGGGGGGCAGATTTTCGTGAAAGGGCACTTTTGAATTGATATATACTAAGAGATGTTTGTAAAACATCAGGAGTTGAACTTCGCCTAATCATGTTTTCTATTTATTGGATGATAGGGGTGTGAGGGGGTCTTCGCCAGGCGATTGCGCTATTCTTGAAGCTCGATGACTGCATTTCTTGCATTTTCTGAAGCAAATTCGTAAAAGAATTGCACTAACATTTCTGACAATTTGCTATTTCGCAAAGGCAATCCTTTAAATTGGAAGGGCACCTTTGCCCCCCTTGCCCCTCCTGATAAAGGGCAACGGGGGCGGCTGCCCCCCACCCCCCAGTTCCGGAGTCCCTAATTGTAACCATATTTAAAGGCAAAGTATTAGTGTTTGGAGGCAGGTGCCGTTTATGGTCCAAGGCTGCAACTAGGCATACCTCTGGCACCAGTCACACTGACAAGTCAGTGGAAATGAAATACAATGTATAGTGGTCTATACATCCTTTTTTATTTGAGATTTAAAATTATATAAAATAAAAAGACATGCTACCAGATAAAATCCTCTAGAATAAACATGGGTGGGTGGGTGGCAGAATGAATACCCACACCGAAGCACTGATCACAAAGCGCGAAAACAACCCCCTTTGATCAATATGACATCACAGACTCCCCTCAGCGGATGTAGCCTACATAATACATCTGCCACATCAAGATAGCTGATGTAATAATACATTGTCAATTTATCTCTGCAATCAGTAAAGACTGATTTGCATACAGCACACAGAGGACAAGATAAATCCAGACTATTTCACATCGGTGAAAACAACATTTACAACCAAATGGATAGCAGGCTTATTAAGAAAATTCCTTCAAATTTAATTGTAACCTACCCCCTCATTTTCTTGAAAAAATAATTTATTTATACATATGCCCCCCCCCCCCTATTTTTGCCCTCCCCCTTCCATAAATAATGTCCCTTATCCACATTTTTTGCATCATAGAGATGTTGTAAGGTTTGCAATTTCCATATGACTGATTACCAGGTTAAATCTACAGTATAGATGCTTTTTAAAATTTTTCATGACAACTGCTCTAAATTACTATATATTAATTAGTTACCATTCAGTCCATATATTAATTTTTCTTCTCACTAGAAAAATTACCATCACCTGTGGCAAGTAATACAGACACTAGTGAATTGCTTAATTCACAGCGACGGAGAAAAGCAACTGGATTAAGGAGGTTGCTGTTGTGTTGCAGTTACTAACACATATGTGGTAATACAGGTTTGAATTAGACAGAACCAAACATGAATTTTAACAGACTAGTATAAGTTGTACCATTTTTTAAGAATCTTCAATATGGAGGATATACAGGCCTGCAAATAGTTATTTTCCTCTAGAAGGACACAAATTGGTTGGACATTTATCAATTTTTCGGACATTTATCAATGGACAAAGTCAGAGGGACAAAGTGGAATTTTTCATTTTTTGTTAAATTAGGCCACTGCAAATTAGACTTTAGTTTTCCGTTCGACCCTTATTCAAATCACACGTGTGCGATTGGTCCATTTCCATTATCCATTATGGTGTCTGAAAGAATCTAATGCAGTCCGTTATTCCATGAAATAAATACACGTTTTAATTTAAATATCCATTCAGCCATGTTTTTACACAATGTTTTAGATTTTTGTATGCAGAAATGAAAGCCAGTTCAAAAATCAAAACAATTCACACTCTTTGATAAAAGTTTCAAAGAATTTTATTTCTATTTTTACATGTTGTACCAGGGCCTATTTTAGTGTGCAGTATTGCACACTTTGTGCAGTATTGGATAAAAAGTGTGCAGTATTGAATGCAAAAGTGTGCAGTATTGAAATTTGAAATAAATTTTAACTTTGTATGTGCTGAAGGAGCAAAGTAGATGAAATATAAAAGTTGAGAATTCCAAAATGCCTTTCCAACAAAATGAGTGAAGGCACAAACAAAGTTGGCCAAGTTCCGGTAATAATTCAAATATTTAGTATTTTACAACAATACATGCTCATCGACTATGCCCAAGAAAAAAGTCACGTTGTCATTCTACAGTGTGTCTCAAAAAGAGTATACCCTTTCAAATTCAAATTAACCGTAATTTATTGTGGTAATTTGGGGTAGCCTCGCAGTAGCTCGGAAGAGTGGTTTTCATTGGCTCAATATGACAATTGCTTTTGTGTTTATAACAATGAATTGATTCGTTCTTTAGAAAACCCCCATCCAATTGGAGACGACCTTCTGAGGCACTGCGAGGCTTCCCCCCGTTTCCAGCCCCCCGCCCCAATCAAAAAGAGCTTCCTACAGCACTGTATGCTTCTGTGGTATGTTTGTGCGTAAAATATGCGTATTTTTGTTTGTTAATTGCGACTTCATTTTCCGGATAGCAAACGCCTTTGTGGCTTCGTATGCCATGAAATATTTGGACACACTTCCCCACTATATATGCTAGCTATGGCTGTGGATGACGTCACAGGGTGACGTCATTGATTACGCCTGCTCTGAAGTGTGCAGTATTGAAATTTCCTTAGAATAGGCCCTGTATGATAAATATGTATTTCGTGAACGATATATTATTTGAAGACTGTGGATGTTCTTTATTCTTAGTCACAAACTAAGCTCAAATAATAGAAACAAGTTAGAGTAATGCCATAATGGACAAATGCGGCCAGTTCTAGGAGACGCGGACGGAGGACGAGAAACTAAAGTCTAATTTGGAGTGGCCTTAAGCTACGTTTACACGCTGCGATTTGTCGGGCCGATTTTGGCAAATAATCGTTGCCCCTTCTTCGACATTTAGCGATTTAAACGTTCAATTGAAGCTGTCCGCTCTCTCGTCTGTTTATATTATAGTTTTCTGCGTGCGAAAAGTTTTCAACAACTTTACAACGGAAGAAAAATCGTTGAATCGTGAGAAAAATCTGTGCTTTGCTACAGATTTTTCTCCCGATTTTGTGAATCGCAAGGCGCTGACGCGAGTACTCACGACAGGTTATTTACATACAGCGAGCAAAATCGGCCCGACAAATCGCAGCGTGTAAACGTACCTTTAGCGCAATGTATTTCATCTTGTCAATGCATCTAAAACTGAGCTGTATATCTACCAGTCCTAATGCATCAGTAAATTATGGTTTATGTTATACATAACTGTAATTTTTACCATATTATACCAAGGCAGTTTGGATAAATATTCGTAGTTGAATCTTACTGCTTAATGCAGCAAAACGTCCGTCGGCAAAATGTCCGTTTGGCAAAATGTCTTTCGGCAAAGTGTCTTTCGGCAAAATGTCCGGGTACCGTTGGAAATTAACTCTCAATTCTTTACACTTTTTTGGATTAAGTTTCTTATAATTTTGGTTGGACCAGTTTGAAATATGGTCTAGTTCGTATTGCATGTTAGATTGGCTATGTTTTGGAATGACTTCGGAGATAGTAAGATCGTCTACATACTTCCAATGGTTTGACTCGAATGTTTTTAGGTCGTTGACCATTACCAAAAACAAGATGGGACCTAATTTTGTTCCCTGTGGGACACCGGCATTTACTTGTTCCCAATCAGAGATTGATTCCCCAAGTTTGACTCTCTCTGTCTGCGATCAGACAAAAAGTCACATAACCATGGAATAAGAGATTTACGAAGCCCCATGTCGATCAGCTTAGTATAATCAGTACGTTCAAGTTAATTCTGTCGAATACTAAAATCTAGTAAGACAATCCGTAGTGAACATCCATCAGCATCAAGTTTGGACAACCAGAAATGAAACATGTCAAGTAGGCATAGTATAGTAGTAGATGAACTTCGGAGGCATCCAAATAGACCTTTCCCCTTATGAGTGAAATTTTGATCTAGATATGCCTGAACAAAATTTCATCATAGCTTGAAAGAGCATCACAAAATTAGTAATATTCCGAAGTTTCGTTGTGAAATGTTGTAAAATGCGGATAATATAGCCTTGCGAAGTTTGCCGTTTTTCAGTCATTTTGCATTACAAACGGGAAATTGATAATCAGATGATCAAACTGATTATCAATTTCACATGATTTGTAATACAAAATGACTGAAAAACGGCAAACTTCGCAAGGCTATATATTATCCGCATTTTACAACATTTCGCAACGAAACATTACAACGGAATATTACTAATTTTCGCAACGGAATATTACTAAATTTGTGATGCTCTTTCAAGCTGTCCAGACCTGTCTAGATCAAAATTTCACTCATAAGGGGAAAGGTCTATTGTTTAGGGTCGATTTGATGTCCGTAATAAAATTGGACGTAGATAATATTCGTATAAGCGGAATATTTGAAAATGCGAGGCGGGATGTTATCAGGGCCAGCGGTTTTAAAAGGGTTAAGACTGAGCAACTTTTTACAAACTTGGTAAGGATGGATAGTGGGTAATTTATCCGCAGCAGGTAATAGTGTAGTTGTAGTGGAAGTCAAATCTGAGCCTCTCTGAAAATAGATTTGGTACCCACTACCCAAATCGGGTAGGATTGCCTGACAAGTAAATTTGGTACAGCTTATAGTGTGAACGAGTTTCTAAAAATATTACGACCAATATTATAATTTTACGTATACGTAAATAAAAAACTTTTTAAACTATATGTACATAGATATAGTTGTAATAATTTACGCCTAAACTATTTATGAAAAATAATTGGGATTTTCCTCTCTGACATGAATTGGTATATCGTTAGTCGTTGTTGTGCGTAGTTTTGGTTTCCTTGAAACAACATTCGTTGCTTTTGCTTGCTTGTATTGGTCCCACTCTCGTGTTCTTATGTATGCCTTAAAGATATCTTCTCTTTTCCAGTTGTTCTCGATTAGTGCATCTTTCATGTCTCTTAATACCTTTCCTCGGTTATGTATTTGCAATATGGATCGTGGGATCAACATCAGCTCAGTCTGGAGACGGAATAAATATTGCGACAAATTACAATAAACGATAATCACATGGTTAACTGGTTAAGCAACTTCCGAACTATTTTCTAAATTATATAGTATAAATTATTTTTAATTCTATAGGATTATACGGAAGGTTTTTTCCTCAATATTTTATTATTTTCGCAACGTTTCGGGTAGTTTAACTGTCCGTCTTCAGGCTATGCCTATGAAGTTATAAACTAACAAAAAATACTGTCACTGACAGTGCTTAGTTTTTCTACTTCAGCCGTATCGAAGCGAAATGTAACGTGTCGGCCAAATATAGGAGTTACGATTTATCCTGCATTATCCTGCCTCCTCCGCAGGCCCCCGTTGTGTCATGGGAAGGTCACGATTTCGAGAGGGCCTGCGGAATCTTGTAAAATGAATAAATGTTGTTTTGAACCTGCTTCGTTAAAGAAGGCAGTTTTATTTGTGCAACGTTGGTGTGGACAACAAACATTATCGTTAAAAAATGCTTCCTTCCACGTCCTTAGAGTCGCCATTTTAATTTACAAGTTTCACGCCGCTTTTTTATAGCCTGCTTATATTCAAGATTATGTGTAAATTCATTTGCTGACGTGACGCCGGTGCCATTTTTTTTACAAGATTCCGCAGGCCCTCGCCATATCGTGACCTTCCCATGGCGCAACGAGGGCATGTGGAGGAGGCAGCGATTTATCGGGAAAAAAGCCTGGACACACATTGGGCTCTTTTATGTTATTTACACCACGGATAACGCAATGAAGGAGCACTGGTCTTCACTTGATGAATCTTTGTTAAAAGTATATGCAAATACATTTTACATGCATTAATTATACTCTTGAAGGAATACAATTGTATTATGTATTACAATTATAGTCCATGTAGAGAGAGGTCGAATATTTAACGATTCACCGAAGATTTCGGTCGAAGTGCATGGAGGTGAATAGCTTTAAAATACCTCTGCACACTGTTAAACAAACCTTTGTGGCTTTCTTTGTATTTGGCGAAACCGCCGCAGCTTTGTTTAATACAAACAAAGTAACAAATCAGAGTAACAAGATCAGAGTAACAAGATCAGCTGATCCTATAACTGTTTGACATTACAATAGCAAAATGCAACAGCAAGACTGCAACATTCCAGAAATCATACTTAAATAGATCAACACGAGTGTGGAATATATTACCGAATGACTTGACGGACAAAAACACCACACTTTATGAATTCAAGAGCGGACTTTATAAGTACTATAAACTGGCCTTGAGGAACATCTATGATGCCGAGGATCCGCGAACATGGAAATTTATATGTTTGTCTTGTAATAATTCTCGTAATTTGTCTTTTTCAAATTCGTGTAGTTGTTAGTTTGAATGTTTGAATGTTTGTATTGTATTATTATGTAACCGCGGGCCGCTGTAATTGGCGAAAGCTGTAGCGTATATACCCAGCCATAGACCATATTGTTTGTGTTATATGTATAATATAGTAAACAAGTTTATGTAGATATGGCAAAGCCTAATAAATAGATAAAATTTTGCTCGTCTGTATTAATCGGAACGAAACGGGACGCCATTTTGTTTTTGTCTGGAGGTGATGCAACGAAATCCAGAGCTGAACAACCAATCAAATTGCGCGAAAAGCACTATCCACCTCCCGAGTATTAGACTTGCTTCAAGTCTCTCTTTCATTGTCCTATCGATCCACTATAGTTTACATTACATGACGTAGCACGGAGAGGCGGAGCGAGAAAGACTTGTCAATTTTGGAAAATCTCGGTTCAAAACTGAACCGAAAATGCAAGACTTGCTTTAATTGTTTTCCTTCAATCTCTTTCTGTATTATTTACTATAATGGACTCATGTTATTTACACTGTGCTAGATCAATACATATGAACACTGACAGAAAACAATTAAAGCAAGACAGCAAGTCTTGCATCTTCGGTTCAGTTTTGAACCGAGATTTTCCGAAATTGACAAGTCTCTCTTTCTCGCTCCGCCCCTCCGCACTACGTCATGTAATGTGCACTATCGTGGATCGATACTATATGACAATGAAAGAGAGACTTGCAGCAAGTCTACCCGAGTATATGAACACACACCATCAAATACTTGCGGTACGGTAAAGTGTAAAGTACCCAAAATTTCCTTACCTTTCCTCTGGTTATAATAAATGAATCTTTCATGGATTCTCCAACTCCAAAATAGTCTCCACTTTTTAAAGTTTTAATGGTCAGAAAGATCGTTAACATTGTTTCATTTTCTTTGAGTCTGCTTAGCCGTTGTTTACCATCCTTTTCTGGTGGTAAAACCAACTTTTCACGACCAAATGGCAAAGTCTTCTTTATAATTGACATCTTTTTCACTAAAATGCATCTCCCAGCTTTGATAATATAGATTGTTTCAGATGGCTCAGCTTCCTCTTTAAAGGCAACCTAAAACATGTGGTAGTTAACATTTAGATGTAAAGATTTTAATCATAGGATTCAGTTATTGAGTCTTGGGATTCAATGGTTCTTTCTCGGGGTTCAGTGGAATCATTGACTCATTCATTGGATTGAGTTATGTATGACGATATTTTTCAATGACCATGTGACTATGTATATATAGTCTTGAAATATGAATAATGTGGACATACTCTGTATAACTAAAGTCTTGCACAGTATGGCTATCGTCTTGCATGGACTATAGTTTTTGACCCAACATTTTGGACTATTATGGTTACTGGTCATGCAGCATGACTATTATAACTATAGCATTGAACTTTATTATCTTGAACAGTCGATACCAGTACTAACTTCCCGACGAAGGTTCGTCGCTCGAAATGCTGTTTATATATGTTTCAGGTAGTTGTATCTCTATATACAACCGCTGCTGTTTGAACTTTAACTCATTTGTGTATTTATTCATGCTCACTAGAACTTCCGGAATGTGACGGAAGATGAACGTCCTGCGCAAGGTGAACGTTCATGTTGAAGGACATTCCTTTTCTATAGATCTGTAGTTATTCTCTCAGTTGTTTTAGCTTGCATGCATGTACGAGAAAAAATAGCACTTGCGCCTTGATTGCACCTATACCTGTATATAAAACATCTACTCCACACTTACGTACAGTGTTGTCTGGGTAATCAACTATTTTAGATGCATTATTAGCTGCCTTCAGTTCCAACTTTGACCAGCTTTTAAAAGCTGGTATTGCTCGCAAGTAACCCATCCTTAAACTCCATTCTTTTTCGTATGTTTCTCGCAAAACCTACAGATAATGACATGATGGGGTCCATTATAGGCAGTGACATGGTGGGGTAAATATAGGCAGTGACATACACTTGTTGTTGTTGCTGCTGTTGTTGTTGTTGTTGTTGTTGTTGTTGTTGTTGTTGTTGTTGTTGTTGTTGTTGTTGTTGTTGTTGTTGTTGTTGTTGTTGTTGTTGTTGTTGTTGTTGTTGTTGTTGTTGTTGTTGTTGTTGTTGTTGTTGTTGTTGTTGTTGTTGTTGTTGTTGTTGTTGTTGTTGTTACTGCTGCTGCTGTTGTTGTTTTATTGATTGTACCTGATTAAAGTCAGATTTGTCCAATCGTAGAAATTCAGATTGCTCTTTACAAATGACGGATGCTCTTCGATATGTGTCATGAATCAAAGCTAACTCTCCGAATGAATTACCAGCGAGTATTTCTCCAACCACCTAGGTTTTTTAAGAGAAAAATAAATGCACGACAACTGCGCATCTAGTTGAATCGAATGCGCAACTCGGTTTTGAAGTTAATTAACTGTGAAGTAGTCACTAATTGTCACTAATGCCATCCCAAACAATACAGCAGTAATCGAGATATTGTATAACTAGAATGCATATGTATACGTTCAGCAGATCATACTGTTTCAAAAACTTATAGCTATTTCTACGCTTTCTTTTATTTCTACGCTTTTTTAAAAACATGAATGAATGAATGACTGATTTGTACAGTTAAATTCTTTGACACGTATATTTTTAATTTTCCAGTATGATTCGACTCCAATTGAAACTTTAATAGTCAAATCGTCTTACATTTTTCGTCATTATTCCAGTGATTGTATTTATTTCGTCGACGACGATATTAACAGAACCTTGCAGAATGAAGTAAAAGGAAAGAGCAGGATGACCTGGAAAAAAATTTATATTTGGATTAAAAGTTTCACTAATATCCTGGCCTATACGGTGGTTTTTAAGCATGCACGAATTTTTTCGGCTGTCTGCTTATGCAGGATTTTTTTTGCGGAAATTTGATGGGTTTTTTCCTTGCTTTGCTAGGCTGCTAAGTTCCCGACGAAGAACTAGGAACGTCGTTACTTATGCTGGCACAAACCGTTTGAGTTTATATTACCTAGCTAGGCTGACCCGGTTTTAGCGAGATTCCGCGTTTGTTATTCTTTAATCCTATTAATTAATTTAAAATTTCATCTTGCATTTATATGGGAACCGAGCTGGCCCGCGTATAAGCGAGATCCGCCTCGATTGACCTCATACATGGGGCATGTAACTGTTCGAAAGCCGCTTTAGCGTAAACCTAAAATTCAAGGCAAACTGCCCATATAGAAATCCTGTCTGGTCATTTCTTCTCTGGAATTTTGAAATAAAGCAGGTTAAATTTTAAAGTTAGCGCTACTGCAAGCTTTGAACAACCGGCCCATGCAGTATACCTCAAGATCTCAGTATATCCTAGTGACACCCAGGTCATTGCGTTTATGTGTTTGCCATGTTATACTGCCTGGAATCCTGGATCAGTTGTTCAAAGCTGAAGTGGACTGAGTATATTTATGTTTTGTTTACGCAAATATAATGTTGAAAGGATTTCGTTTATTATATAGCCTAACCGGTCCTGGGGCACTCGGGCTGGGACGCCTCCTTGTAAATAACCCCTAAAGGGAACAATCATAAAGCGACGTTCAGATACATTTTATAATGTTCAATGCATGATTATATAGATTAGCAGGCATCGTTAATGGTTGAGTTCAGTTTCGCACTAATTTTTAAGTTAATTCGAAATTTACCTTGCTGTACAACAACCCTGTCAGGTGGGTAATCGCTGTAGTACACAAACTTTGCTAAGCCTTGCTTCACGGCTCGGGAATATTTTGAAAAGCATTGCAACTTGTCAACGGCGCGAAATATTTCCTTGATATCTTTACTCGTTCGAACGTCGGGATCCTTCGTGAAAAGATGTTTTGCTCTGTCGCTTAGACGACCTGACTGTACACACGCTTTATACACTGAAAGATATTGGGCAAGAAAGAAAAATTAGATAGAAGTGAATTTTTTAATTCAATAACACTCTTCCAACTTCCGTTATGTTGATGATAGTTAATATAACTTGCATAATCCATTTCAGTATATAAGCATTACTGCCCCCTGGCCTGGTGAAAAAATCCTGCATACCGCCTGGGGCGCTCCTGTATATAAGCGTCCTGGTACCGCCCAGTCGTTCGTGAGGCAGAGATACAAGTTGAAGTCTGAAAACTAATACAACAATATTTGTGAGACAATAATCGCACTAGCTGGCGAACCAAAGGGTTTCTGATTTTTTTTGGAAAACATTGTTTTCTGCAAAGGGAATATTGTTTCTGCAACAATGTTTCCAAGGGTGGGGAAACAGGAACTCGTTTCAGGAAACATCGCGATATTCAGCTTCGCAACACCCAACCTTGTTCCCAGGGTCGGGACAGCCAGCAATACTTCTTGTTATACCCCGTGCCTTAAACAGTGCATGGGTATGATATAAATAGGTTTTAAATTCATGAAAACATCAACTTTCTTACGATTTGCATTGAATGGTATTCTCTGGAGATCTTTTCCCTGCAGCGTTTCTCCTTCGGAGTCATTTAGTACTTTAATGATACATTCTTTTGTCCAATTTTTTTGAAAACCTACACGTTTTGAAATGCGTTGCCATTGCATGACTGGAGAATCCATCCCGCTATCGTTTTCACTTCTTGCTGAAGCTGATCTTATTTCTTGCATTTCTCTTTAATTTTTTGTTGAGTTTACGGTTTTAACAGTATCTACATCCCTCTAAACAGTCACCAGAATGAAACTAAAGATTTACCACAAATTTAATTGATGTATTGTGACGTAATATATTAATTTTGCCTTGCGTGAAATTCCACGATTGCACATGCACATGCACATATGCACGCGTCATTCGAGCAGCGCATGAGAAGACGCATCATAATCTAGCATGATGTTTTATCGTATTTCTCGAAGAGAATATTGTGGCCTGCAAGTTGTATATATTCTCCTCTGTCTGATCTTCTCTTTGTGAAACTGTTTAAAGGCATCACTGCTGATTATCTTCGCCGGAAATGAATTGAATGTTTGGGCAGAAAGACTGCATGACAATCATTTTTCGAATTGAAGCATACGCCACCATATAAAAAGTAAAAATAATTAAGATGAATATACAACAGAGTTGGCATATTGCAGGATTGAAGAAATTATAATTATGGTTTTCCTAATTACTGTTAGAGCATGTTGTTTATTTGCTCTCCATCTATAGTCATATTTAATATCCCAGATCGCTAAGCCTAAGTACTGAAGAGTGGTTGGAAGATGGCTTCGGAAATCGTTACAGAAACTTCTTGAAAAGTTCTGGGATTTCAAAAAGACGCCTAGAAAAAATAAACTTGTGTGTAAGATACGTAAAGTATTAAACGTTTAAATATACAATTGATTACAAAACTTTCCTGCGCCTAGAATATCGATCTTTTTCGACAATAACGAGCTTAAGCAAGCGAAGTTTTGTCAACACGGAGGGGGGAGTTGATTAAAAACGCCGAGGGGGGAGTTGATTAAAAACTGTGTTTGTGTCAGTTTGTGGTAATCTTTAACATATGACAAAACATAAGATTTTTAAAGTGTTTTGCTTCTAGCTTACACGAGCGCTATGATACAAAATGCCGCCAAAATTGGTTAAACTAATTTTTGGGTGACGTCCGAGTGAGTTGATAAAACTTCACTTGCTTTAAGACCCTTTAAGCTCACTATATATAGTGATTTTACTTGACAGCGATATCTATACTACTGAGAAACATATCGACTTATTGGCGACATTACCTTTGTGAAACGACAGAAAAAGTTCTTAAGAGTCCTGGATTTTTAAAATTGTGAATTGCGAAGGTGTATGTACGGCCTTGGCGCATGCCCATTGCACCGATGGACACGTCATGAAAATTTTTTGTAGAATATGACGTAATAATGGAACGTTCGATTGATCGCTAATTGAAATTCGTTTTTACAAATAATGTACATGATTTGAAAAAAGAACGATGCGATCGAAAGAGAATGTTAAGTTTCCACCTATTGTTAATAGTAATGATAAAGTGGGAGGAAAACCTGACGAAACAGAACGCTCTTCAGAAAGTGAGAGCAATTCAAGCTCTACATCAAGTAAAAGATTCAAATCATTTAAACAACTCGTGAATATTGTTGGAAAAAACTCAAAATGGACAAAAGAGGCGAATGAAGAAGTGCAAGAAGATCAATCGAAGAAAATTGCAACAGGAGAAAAACGTTTAACGTTTAATGCCAGTGGTAAGTATTCCTTATTACAGTTGTTTTCCTGGAAATGGGAACTTGTCTCTGTGACCATCAAAAGCATTGAAATGTCGATTATATTATCGGATCATCATTTACTCCATTCGTAACTAACTTGAACTTTACATGGTCAAGGACCATTTAAAAGGCAACACGATCTAGCCGATGTTTTGAACTAAACCAATCAATGAGTCTTTCGAGCATTTAATGTTTTACGTGTTTGTTTCTTCTCCATAGCGGTTGATGATAATTTGTGAATACCGCACGAAACGTTTCTACTAGCCTGCGTTTCTACCAAATATTCTTGGGTTTCAATAACGTGATGTTTTAGCTTAATTTGACACAAGTGAGGGTAATATGGCTGTCAACGCATCTTATGTAAATGCGTTTTCCGAAAAACCGTCCTTTAGCCTTTTAGGCTTTACCCTTGACACATGCAGACCGTGAGCCCCAAGTAGCGTCATATGAAACCCAAGAAAATATGTATAGTATAGTATATAGTGTCCGCCGAGTCATTGGGCATATTTGTAACGTTTTTCTGGTATAGTTTTGATGCACACCAAGAAGACTTCTTGTAATATAATGAACTTGAACGGTAAACTTGAAAGAATATAACAAGAACTTCGAAGTTTCGAGCGACAGGCCTTCTTGTTATATATTTCAGGTAGTTTGAAACTGTAATCCTACTCAAGTTTATTCGCCATTATTTCAGCTTTTAGAGCTGATGTACGTTCAGTTGGTTCCCTATCGTCAGAAGTGAAGAAAGCCTTGGTGAAATCGTCTTGGGGCAGAACACCAAAAGATTTGGCTTTAGTTCAGAATTTGGTTATGAGGATTAAAGCTTTCGATACATATTCCTTGGCTTTAAAGGCGGAACTTTCTCGAGTGCTCTTGTATCAGAAATTTGGGAAAGGGCGAATTGTGATACAGCAAGGTATATTATAAATTGTACTTTTATAATATGGAATTGGCCATATTATGCAAGCAAACATAAGCAAACATAACTTTGGCGCGAGCCCTCGTGATTTCTATCGTATAGTACTAAGGTATGTTAGAGGGTCCCCTGGAATTGCAAACTCTTGTATTCTGGGAGATTCGGTAAAAGTTATATCTTTGCATATATTTTTCTATTTCTGGGTCACCATTGGCTGGGAACCCGAAGCAAATTGCCCCTTTTGCTTCCAGTGACGTAGCCGAGGGATGGTGTATGACGTTATCAAGAAAGGCCAAATTTTCAATCCGGAAATGCAATCCGGAGACGCAATCAAATTATAGCTAAATAAAGGATCCTTAATTAATTAAAGGGAAATGGCAATATAAATTCTTATTTTCTCATTTGAAATAACGTTTGAAACTATATATTAACTTCTTTTACCGATTTCTCATATCTTGCTTAGTTCTTGAAGTTCACTTGAAGTAATGAGATGTCCGCCATCTTGGATAAATTTTTAATCTCATAGACAATCCAGAAGACATTTCGTCCCTGTCTTCTGGATTGTCTATGATCTGAGTAACGGTAGTTTTGGTGACGTCATAACAGGGATTAACCATATAAAAGTATTCGTTGCTGACCAAATATTGATTGGTAGATGTTTTAAAGGTTTTGATGATCTTGATATAAGGGCAGACACAGTATAGTTTTGAGTGCAAAATGATTAGTGGTTGTTTAGGTAAAAATATTGCGTGACCCCTGTTGTGACGTGACATGCATATCTACAAAACTTGAAGATGGCGGACATTTCATTTCTTTTGATCAAAATATTTGTAGAAGTAAGCAAGATATAAAAAACGGTAAAAGAGTATTTTATATAGTCTTACTAAAAGTTCTTTCAAATGAGAGAATAAAAATATATTTCCATTTCCCTTTAAGAACTTTTTGGAAAAGCAATAGTAAAGCCAAGGAAACGGATCTCAAACAAAGCATAAATTGTAAAAGGAATTAATAAAAGGACAAAGCATAATTGTAAAAGGAATAAAAGGGGCTAAGCCGTAGTCGTCAGAGCAAGCGCCTTTCATCTCTGAGATCGTGGCTTCGATTCTCGCTACGGAATCATGCGAGAAGAGTCTGTAAACGGTCTGCCGAAAGTCGTAGATTTTCTCCTGGCGCGTGAGTTTCTTCCCACAGGGAAAGTTGGCAGGGTGGGTTAGGATGAATATAGTTAGGAAAGTAATATCATAGTCGTCTGGTTGGACGGACGTCATATATTGTGCCCACATCACCCCTCCCCCCCCCCCCAACAAGCTTTTGAAGGTAATCCTGAAGGAGAGTGGTGGGAGGACTCGTACCCACCCCGTCCCCCCTCGTGGCTACGCCTCTGTTTGCTCGCCACTCCCCCTCTGGGCGCCCATGCCTACGGGCTACGGAAATTAACTTGATTCTTATAGTCTACGTTCCCAAAATCACCCACGACACCGAACAAGATACTGAGAACACTTTCAAATACTTCATGTCAATTAAAATACAGAAACAAATTTTGTCATAAAAAGATTCTCTAATGCTCTATGGTTTCTGTACTCTAGGTACGTATACTGCTGTTTTTTAGGTCATTTGGGTGTTTCATTTTATTTCATTGTGTCTGGCACAGTGATAGTACAAAGAGAAGAGAAAGATGATAGAACTCGCGAAAAACATATCCAGGTATAATTATCAGCATTATGTATAAACGACAAGGATTATAGTGATTTGAAAAAAAAGACAAGCGGTAGACGACTTCTGTAAACATAGTTTTACTTTATAATTTAAACTATTGTTAAATTTCAATGTGATAGATCCTAAAGCACACGTAAGTGTGCGCCCTATCAGGAAATAATTTTATTTATCAATCGAAAACAACTTTTTTTTCTTTTGTCATATTTTCATGCAGTGTTTGGGAGAAATGTCTGAGGGAGATGCATTTGGAGAACTTGCGCTATTCCAAAACAGCACTCGCACAGCAACAATCGTGTGTAAAACCGCTTGTGAGTTTCTAAAAATTGACAAGGAAGACTTTAATCAGGTAAAGTTCTTTCACCTTACTTTTGATAAGATTTTATAGTTATGGTCTAAGGGCTACCTACATGATCCCTCTTTGCCGGGATGAAAGGCGGAATAGTTTGTAATGTTTACCAAAGAATAAAGCAATCTTTCTGAATCATGAAAGTGACTTTTTCCAGACATAAGAATCATCTCATCTTTCACTTCGTCCCGGCAATACAAGACCATATAAGACCAATGACGTTACCGAATTAATTTTTTCGCTGCGTTTGGCGCGAACAAATTCGCCTAGTGGAAAACTGGCTTAAATGTGCTCCAAAAGTAAATGATAAACAAACTGGGTAAGAAAGTAGTACGGCAACGCTTTAGTGTCAAGCAGAAATCTTTTCGTATGATGAAAAATTTGGTGGAACTTTAGGATTAAAAGCAAGACGATCGAGAATGAGTTCGTGATATTTCGATTTTATTGCAAAATCATCAACATTGTTTACTTCGCATTTCCACCTGGATCTTCATTTGAATTATCGATGCACACATACTGGTTATTCGACATTGGATCCAGACATTCCATAGCCTGCGAACAGGCTCTCAAGCTGAATTGAGAGCCTGCATCGATGACTAATGAATTTGAATATCTGCGTCTCAAATCGTGACGCGAAATTCTCATTGGTCAGATGCTATAATTTATATGTTTTCGCTGAGCTCTATATATGTCAACTGCTGAAGCACTATGCATAAAAAACACATCAACTGATCAAATTGGTCTTGGCCGTCTTATCTCAAAGCACGAAATGTTCTGTTTTGAGAAAACAGTATTTAAAACATTTGAACTTTTGCTTGAATATCTTATATTTCGAAAAACAGTATAAACTGTACGGTCTAAATTTAGGGCATAGTACAAAACATGGACTGGACAGTTGGACTGGACTGGACAGTTGGACTGGACTGGACAGTTGGACTGGACTGGACTGGACAGTTGGACTGGACTGGACTGATTTTTGATTTTCTCTATTCTTGACTTGCACGTCACCCGCCATGTCAGGTGGCATGGCACAAAAGAATATTTATCACATAATAGATATACCATGTCTATTTTGTGATTTTATCGATGAACATTGTCTGGTGTGTACCAGGAGGAGGAGATTGGTTGCAAGTCATTAATATAACGTTTTGCACCTGAATTACTTTCGGAATTGATTTTCGGAAATTGAAATACTTTACCTTCGCCGGTGACCTCACTTTATAACTGGAGTGAAATCTCTTAAAGCGAAAGAAACCCCAGTAGGTAGAATAGAATACAATACCAAACATAAACTACTTATCTGTCTTTGCTATGGGTAGCCTGTTCGCATACGTATTAAATTTCGATAGTTCAGTCTGCATGGCCATGGGCGTAGGAAGATCGATATTTTGGGGGGCACATATTCATATATTCGTGTTCTGCATCATTTACTTCTTTTGAAATTTAATGCTTTATGAATATATGAATATGAGCCCCCCCAAAATACCGATCTTCCTACGCCCATGGCCATGCAGACTGAAATATCGAAATTTAATACGTATGCGAGCAGGCTACATATTATAGCAAAGACAGATAAGTAGTTTATGTCTGGTATTGTATTCTCTTCTACTTACTGGAGTTTCTTACTGAGATTTCACTCCAGTTATAAAGTGAGGTCATCGGCGAAGGTAAAATATTTCAATTTCCGAAAATCAAAAGTAATTCAGGTGCAAAACGTTATATCCTTGACTTGTGCAACCAATCTCCTTCTGGTACACACCAGACAATGTTCCGATCGATAAAATCACAAAATAGACATGACATGGTATATCTATTCTGTGATAAAATATTCTTTTGTGCCATGCCATCTGACATGGCGGGTGGCAGAAAAATTTTTTGGGATCACTTTAAGGCTTGGTTACCAAGCACTGAGCTATATATGTTGATATGTACAATGGACCACTGAACGTTACCTTTACTTTCTCTAAGTATATAGCTTATAAAGCTTATAAAGCAATAAAAGTAAAAACGCAAACAGTAAGTCCAGTAACACAATCTGATAAGTAACTGAATTTTATGATGGACACTAAAGTGCCTTATAATGGTTGTCTAATAACATATTGTGACATGAGTGAGGGGGTCTTCTTTATTACAGTTAAAATATTTCACTTTGTTTAGAATATTGCGGTAACTACTGTGAATGTAGCTCTGCGTTCGGCAAAATATACATCATGATATTCAGCATCATGCTATCCTATTGTGCAGTTGTTATATACATTCAAAAAATGATGAATCTGGGGCTGAAACTGGTGCAAATTGCACTATTGTTCCCAAGTTGGATCTTGGTATTATTTAGGGGCGACGTCCATATTCAAGTTGCCACGCAAAACGTCAAATTGACGTTTTGAGTGGGTGGGTGGGTTAGAACTGTAGTGGTGTGACGTTTTTAGCGTGGCAATATGAATATTTTCCAAAACTACTACGCTAGAATTTATATTAAAAATAACCGTCAATATTTATTAAAATAGTATCAATACGCGATGGAAAAGTTAATATATTTACACTATTCAGTATCAATATTCCATATTAAAAAAGAACTTACTTGGTGGAATTTTTGCCTTTCTTGTTTCTTACATATTTATATATGTTTATAATATTAACCCTGTGGATATATTAAAAGGTAATTTTGTTTCACAAACGATTCATAAAAACGTCAATTTGACGTTTTGCGTGGCAACTTGAATATGGACGTCGCCCCTTACTAACTAGTACATTGACATTGTATAAAATTACGACAAATCAAAATCTTTTCTAAAACCTAATACAATGATATTATGAAATGATATTATGAAACCGAGTTTCTATCAAATAGAAAGCAATAAGTAATAATATCCCAAAGAATTTTTAGGAGTATCGAAATGAATTTTCAATCTTTGTTGAAATTTGCTCGAAATTTGTTCGCCAGCGAATGTAGACAAAGCAAGATTCGGAAGAACAACCACAACAACGAACTTTAAATATCATTTCCAGGCTTAAAGATGAATACCAATGTTTACAATACAATACTTTATTACGCGATACGTATTACGTAATGATAACAAATTATCCATTGTATTTATATAGCTCAGTGCTTGGTAACCAAGCCTTAAAGTGATCCCAAAAAATTTTTCTGCTGGCGGGTGACGTGCAAGTCAAGAATAGAGAAAATGTAAAAATCAGTCCAGTCCAACAGTCCAGTCCAACAGTCCAGTCCAACTGTCCAGTCCAGTCCAACTGTCCAGTCCAGTCCAGTCCATGTTTTGTACTATGCCTAAATTTAGTTTCCACGGTCTAAATTTAGTTTGCACGAAAGTTGTAAACAACACCATATAAGGATAGACATTCCATATTTGGAAAAACGAACGTTACGGGGCAGATATTCAAATTCATTAGTCATCGATGCAGGCTCTCAATTCGGCTTGAGAGCCTGTTCGCAGGCTAGACATTCCAATGCTATGTTGCAATCAAGGCAGTTCAGATTTGAGAAACAAGGTTGCCAGAAGGCTGGGCAACTTTCTCGTCGCTGTCTAGATAGAACCAATTCACCACATCCGACATATCCCTACAATCGGAACCAAAACACATCATTTTAGTGATGCATGTCCTTGGGAACTTTGGGTTTCATAGGCTTCAAAGCTAGAGCTTCCTCCAAAAACCTTTAACAGCAGTACATATATAATTATTTGTTGATACAGACATGCCTTGTATTTGTATACAGACATTCCTCTGAGTCTGAATTTTATTGCCTGACGGCTAGTTTATTATCATGCAAATTTGATTCGCTTTCTGTTTCCAAAAACAATACGATTTGATGAATGGATACAATCATAGACAATCCAGAAGACAGGGACTGGAAACGCCTAATGTTTTACGCGCGCCATCCGTGATGCGGCCAGCTGCAGATCTTGCGGGCTCATTTAAACAAAAATTCAACATTTTTCGAAATATTTCACAAAAGAATAAAACATTTCAAGAGTTGTTTATAGCTGTTCGATTATGAATAGATATATCTATGATTGGAAAGCATTTTACTCGAGAGATGGAACTCATGGAAGCAATTGATGTGGGATTATATACAGAAGGTAGTTTACAGTCCATTGTTTGGTCAAAATTTAAAGACAGACTATTTATTTTAGGTATGATTTAATATAGTATTTTATACCTTTCTGGCCTTTTCTAGATTGTTGCTTAGTTTTCGTTTCGTACTTTTAACCTTTTTCATTACTTTAAACTGCTGCTTTTTCAATCTCGAAAAAAGACGAAAATCCTTTTTTGTATGGCATCTATCAGTAAAAAATTTTATTAAACAGTTCATTATTGACATTGGCGATTTTTAGCTTAAATATAAATATCAAATGACTGAAAGAAGTTTTGAAGACGATAAGTGCATATCCCTTTAAACTAGCTATAAGATAAAAAGTTTATGTACGGGGTTTCGAGTATAAGTCAATATGTGAGTATTGTTTTATAAATAAAAGCACATACTACGAGAACAACAATGCCAATGGCGGCATTTTTTGTCAAAAATACTACGCACGAAGTTAATGGTGATTTTCAGCTTTATTAAAGCAAAAAGAACTTTGAAAAAGCAACAAATGCACAGCCCATTGTTTTCTGGTTCAAAATATATAAAAATGATGCTTTGAAAATCGCTTCAAGTGAAATTATAGGGTTCCAACTAGGCACATACTACGAGAACAACCGAGAGAACAACAATGGCGACATTTTTTAGTCAAAAATACTACGCACGAAGTTAATGATGATTTTAAGCTTCATTAAAGCAAAACGAACATTAAAAAAGCAACAAATGCACAGCCTATTGTTTTCTGGTTCAAAATATATAAAAATGATGCTTTGAAAATCGCTAAAAGTGAAGTTATAGGGTTCCTAGTAGGCACATACTACGAGAACAACAATGGCGACATTTTTTAGTCAAAAATACTACGCACGAAGTTAATGGTGATTTCAAGCTTCATTAAAGCAAAAAAAAGTTGGAAAAAGCGATAAATGCACAGCCCGTATTATTTTCCTTTAAACCATCTACATAAAATGTCTTGTAATTTGCTAAAATTATAGTTACACGTTACAAAGTGAGGGTATAGACGTAGCCATAAATTTTGTAGTCACTGTGAAAAAAGCTTGTTTATGCTGGACTCACACATCACACGTAGTTGTAACTGCTCTAATGCACCCTCGATTCATTTTAGATGATAATGGCATGTTTCAAATGACAATTTGTAGCTTCATTCTCCAGATATAGGGTTCCCAGCAACTTCCTAATTTTACGTGCGACATTTTTGATTACATGCTTCGACAAAACTGGAATTAAATTACCTCTATATAGAATTAAAATTAAAAATGAAAACGTACTTACCTTGACAATAACTCTGTCTTAAAGATAAACTAAAAATAGAATATATAAATGACTTTTTATCCACAAAATAAACAAAAATAACGGAGGATTCGCATTGTGCTTTTTCTGAAAAAAAGACCACGGTTGCGCGGCAACCCCATGCATTGACGTGCTTAAAGCCATATCACGGATGGCACGTAGCATCATAGGCGCTTTCGCTTGCGTTTCCAGTCCCTGTCTTCTGGATTGTCTATGATACAATAGACCTTTATAAAAAGGTTGACGTCAGCAGGATTGTGACGTAGTTTGCGGAGAAAATCCCGAAAGTTCAGAGTTGTTTACTTGTTTTGAGTTTTTTAAAAGCGAAAAGAGGCCAGTATTATGGTAAGTTTAAAGTAAATTTTTCTATATATAGGCCTTCATATTCGTTAGAGTTTAAATTTTATTTGTTTTTACATTTATTTTACTGTCAACATTTAGCAAATTGTTCGCTCGGTTTGTTTACATATTTCTTTGCTAAAAAGTAGAATTTTTCTTTTTTGTTTCTCGAATTCATCAGTCTAATCATCAGAATGGCCCTAATCAAGCTGTAAACAGCAATACACAGGCTCAGACTGCTCAGTGATCGTGCAAAGAGGTACATAAGTCATAAGTGAACTTAGACATATAAACTAAGACTAAGTCTATTATTTTATCGATAAATAGTTGAAGTGAACATACATGACAAGTAGCTTTTATCAATCGTGTTTAACACTTTCCGTGTCTGGGTCAACAATCTAGCTTTAATTTTCTATCAAGGTTTTGCCAGGTTGGGCAATTCTGATGACTAGACTGATGAATTTGAGAAACAAAAAAAAGAAAAAAATATACTTTTTAGCAACGAAATATGTAAACAAACCGAGCGAACAATTTGCTAAATGTTGACAGTAAAATAAATGTACAATCTAATATAAAAACAAATAAAATTTAAACTCTAACGAATATGAAAACTCATTTGGCCTATATATAGAAAAAAATACTTCAAACTTACCATAATACTGGCTTCTTTTCGCTTTTAAAAAACTCAAAACAAGTAAACAACTCTGAGCCACAGAATAGGAAGTTATACCAGAAGCGTAACTCTAGTCGTTTTCCTTATATTGTTTGACGTCCACGAAAATTTTAACTCGCTCACGTCAGGCCACGCCATCCTGGCTAGTACAGCCGGAAGTTTTTATCAGGATTTGGTAGGTACAAAGTGCCGGTTGTACTAGCCAGGATGGCGTGATTGATGACGAATCGCTTGTAAAAACGCGGACAAATATTTGTTCGAGTTACGCTTCTGGTATAACTTCCTATTCTGTGTCTGAGCTTTCGGGATTTTCTCCGCAAACTACGTCACAAGCCTGCTGACGTCAACCTTTTTATAAAGGTATTCTAAAAACTAGCTAAAACGATGCGTTTAATGAAACGAAAGTCTTAACCAAATAAATATATGAAGGTTTAGTGACGTAGAATAATCTTTGTTGTTGCATGTCTAGATCGAGCATGCATATATAGGATTGAGCTAGTTCATCGTCAACCTGATACTCAGGGTTTTCACTTCCGCTACCCCCCGAAACCCACTGCAGTGAAAACCCTGAGTATCAGGTTGGTTCATCGTATCCCTAAATTCAAATAGCGAACCATTTCCAAATTACAGTCGAATGCCCAAGGGCAATAGCCCGAGGACGAGGCTTCGTGCGAAATTGTAAATATGTTTCTATACCGAATTAGCACTATATATGTTGGGTATACATATCAGAAGCCAAAGGCAAAGACAAATAAAAAATCTACGTCTCAGTATATGATAATCACTTATTCCTTCGGGATAAAAGTGTATTTTCAAAACGACACAAGAAGTAAAACACACCTTGTTTACTGGGCTGGACAGCACTTTATTATAAAACTTTCCAAGATAAGGAGACAGACTAAGACATAGGATCCAATATTTGCCATTTTTTTCTCAGTGTGATCGTCTTAAAAATAATTATATTATTTCAGTTAAATTCTCTTATTTATTAGTTAAACATTTACACTTAGTTTCAATTGAAGGAAAGTCCAACTTTCATTGAATCTAGAAAGATTCATGCTTTTCATTTTATTTTTCGTGCATGTGATTTGAATTCACCGAAAGTAAAACATAAATAACCAGTTGACAGAAACCAAAGAATTTTAAACATGTCCATGGGAGCAAACAAATTAGACCGAACGCAATTTACAGTGTTAAGTTATTATAATCTGAACTAAAATCCGCAGTAGGACTCAATGAAAGTGTTGGTTAAACCACAGCCTTAAAAAAATAAGCGATTTTGTTGCCCTCCGGAATGGGCTTGACCTTGCATGACAAGGTGCACAGTAACAAGAAGCTTTCAGAAAAAATTCTAATCATGTCTTGTATAGTATAATAGCATTCTGCTCCATGCAATATTTGGTCAGTTTAGTTGGTTGGGAATGTTCACTCCTTGCATAGACTTGGGGTCTAGCTAATTCCTGCTGAGTCAACAGCTCTACCCGAAAAACCGCAATTGGTTTGATACTTTGATACTTTAACATAATTATAGTCTTGAACACGATCATTTAATCGTTGCCGTTGGGTCTAACAGACCATCCTAAATTGCTAAAACCTTTTGGAGATTTTCGTCCACTTCACAATATTAAACATTGGAAGATAAGAATAACTGCATTATAATTAGAATGTGTTTTGTATTGTTGCTATTAGTTATCTTCTAAGGTCTAAGATTTTATAGAATGAACACGGTCCACTTACCTTTTGGGAGGTGCAGCCAATTAAATACTTTACAGAAGTTCAACTTGAACGGATTTGTCTGAGAAGTGCAAGATGAACGGATTCGTGTCACTTTTTATATTTTTCATCCAATGCATGATATGGCTAATCAAGAAATATATTATAAGAGCACGTCAATGCGATACCGAGTTTTCCTAATTACTTCATTGTTTTCCGTTAAATATCACCGACATGTGTGTGATCAAAGATTGTCACTTTTGGTAATCTGCATTCAAAGGATTGTATTCCCACAACCAAGATATCTGCTTAATGTTATTTATATATAATTAGTTCACATGTTGTGTATAAATTTCGCCATATTATACATATACGCTTCCCGTCTAAATAATCACGCATAGACATTCATAGATGAAAAGAAGATAAATAGAAGAAACACAGGCTCCTGACTTAAACTAATTAGAGTAAGTCACTCCCGGACACTACGGTCATGCTCTGCTCCTAGATTGCATGTTCCATTAATATCTAACACCTTGCAGGATATTGCATCAAGCTCTTTCAATGCTTTACCAGATGATATAAGGGCTTGTTGTGATTATAATCAATTTTGTAATATGACTAAACGTTATTTAATGCATCGCGTCGTGAATTGATTATCATCCTAAATATGACTATTGAAGCTTTACCTATTTTATCTAGTTTATAAATTTATGCATGTGTACTATAGAATTGAAACATTATGTCCTTATATGTATTTAGTTATAGCTAGATTCAGTTGGTGAAGAGCCATTCGTGGAAATACTTCTGAATAAATTCATTATTATTATTATTATTATTATTAAAAAAAAATTATTATTATTATTATATATTATTATTATTATATATTATTATTATATATTATTATTATTATATATTATATATTATATATTATATATTATATATTATTATTATATATTATATATTATATATTATATATTATATCTTATATTATTATTATATATTATATTATTATTATATTATATATTATTATCTAAGATCTGAGCTGATCACGACGTGTCATGCGTTTGAAGTTATTACACTTGAAGTAACGACTCTAGGTTTTGTGTCGAAAGATATTGACAGATTTCGTAGATTATTACAAACACTTGAAATGAACGATGAACGTATATTATTAAAAAATGTGTGGAGGTAGCTCTGAGAGCAACATTCTACATTTACTGCAGAAGAAACAAGCCCTGGAATAACCCAGACTTACTGAATTTTTATTAGCTACTATTGATATGAAGTGTAGAGAATGGACCTATCTGTCTAATATAGTGAACTGTTTCTCTATTTTCCTGATTTAATTGAAAGTCTAATGTGATATTTGTAAAAAAATTATCATGTTATTAATAATTAACAATCTTAAAAAGATAAATAAAAAATATGAGAACTAGTTACGAGTATTTCTGGGATTTCAAGATACACAGAAAACTACTCACTCTACTGCATGTAATTTGAATGAAACAAATTTCAATCTGTCATTCATTTTGTTTCCCTGACTAAATATAATATTAATATCTCAACATTAATATCATGACAATATATTTATACCGAGGCGAACAGGCCTAGCAATTACCTGATTTTTTAAGTAGAAACTGCCCGACTAAACACTGACTGGAGAGGGGGGGACTACATCTATATAATCACAGGTGATTAGACGTATAATCCGCCATAAAAAGATGGCGGCATGTCGGTTTTAAAAACAATTCTTTGCAACTTCAAATCGGCTACGACGACGGTTTAAAAATGCCTTTGCATTGTTATATCATGTAGTATAAAGGATTGTAAGGATAGATATAACTTCTCAACTAGTACAATGCAAGATTTTACCATTACTGGCGGCTTCCCAAAGTATATTTTTCCCCGCGTCCCCATGTGTCTCTGAGTGGGCGTGCCTGTAGGAAACGGCGACCCAATGATAAAATTAATTCGAATTGCCTATATATATATATATATATATAAGTACAGTTTATAATATACCTCGCTGTATCAAAATTTGTCTTTTCCCAAAGTTTTGATATACATGTATAGGAGCACTCGAGAATGTTCAGCTTTGGCTAGTATTCTTATCGTAGATATGTACCAGCCCAAATTTTTGTCTTTTTTATCATATTCTTATTTATCTTGTTCATTTCCCGGGCATTTTTAAAACAAACCCCAGTCCCAATTGTGCAATTGAAAGAAAATCCCAGATCATGCAGGTGGTTCATCTAGTATGTGATGACTTTTAAAACACAATTCTGTGTTCATTGTTGCATGCTCTCATAAACCAGTTTTGCCGAGCAAAAGTCGGTTTGAAGTATATGATTGTTATTTGTTATAAAGACAGACTCATATAATGTGAATATATCTTTTCCTGCATATACTTTATAACAAACAAACATCCGATCAGGTTGCGAGTATGACAATATTGGTTACAGAGCGAATAGAATAACGTGAGGTAGATTTGAGAAACGAGACCTATACATGCAGTACGAGTTGTTTGCGCAACACAAACGATAATAGGTGTAGATTATAACAAAGAGTATATTTAGATCTCGTTGATCCTTTCCTACAACAAATTTTAGCAAATTATAATATGAAAATATCAGGTCGGTATACATCAGAATATGTTAGCCTCCTCTGCAAGCATCAGAATATGTTATCCCCCTCTGCTAGATCAGAATATGACAATATGTTAGCCCGCGAGCATCAGAATGTGTTAGCCCCCTTCGCAGGCATCAAATTATGTTAGCCCCCTCCGCAGGCATCAGAATGTGTTAGCCCCCTCTGCAAGCATCAGAATATGACAATATGTTAGCCCCCTCCGCAAGCATCAGAATGTGTTAGTCCCCTCCGCAAGCATCAGAATGTGTTAGTCCCCTCCGCAAGCATCAGAATGTGTTAGCCTCCTCCGCAAGCATCAGAATGTGTTAGCCTCCTCTGCAAGCATCAGAATGTGTTAGCCTCCTCCGCAAGCATCAGAATGTGTCAGCCTCCTCTGCAAGCATCAGAATGTGTTAGCCTCCTCCGCAAGCATCAGAATGTGTTAGCCTCTTCCGCAAGCATCGGAATGTGTTAGTCCCCTCCGCAAGCATCAGGATATGTTTGTCCCCTCCGCAAGCATCAGAATGTGTTAGTCCCCTCCGCAAGCATCAGAATATCTTAGCCTCCTCCGCAAGCATCAGAATATCTTAGCCTCCTCCGCAAACATCAGAATGTGTTAGTCCCCTCCGCAAGCATCAGAATATGTTAGCCTCCTCCGCAAACATCAGAATGTGTTAGTCCCCTCCGCAAGCATCAGAATATGTTAGCCTCCTCCGCAAGCATCAGAATGTGTTAGCCCCCTCCGCAAGCGTCAGAATATGTTAGCCTCCTCCGCAAGCATCAGAATGTGTTAGCCCCCTCCGCAAGCATCAGAATATGTTAGCCCCCTCCGCAAGCATCAGAATGTGTTAGCCCCCTCCGCAAGCATCAGAATATGTTAGCCCCCTCCGCAAGCATCAGAATGTGTTAGTCCCCTCCGCAAGCATCAGAATATGTTAGCCCCCTCCGCAAGCATCAGAATGTGTTAGCCCCCTCCGCAAGCATCAGGATATGTTAGCCCCCTGCGCAAGCATCAGAATGTGTTAGCCCCCTCCGCAAGCATCAGAATGTGTTAGCCCCCTCCGCAAGCATCAGAATATGTTAGCCCCCTCCGCAAGCATCAGAATGTGTTAGCCCCCTCCGCAGGCATCAGGATATATTAGTCCCCTGCGCAAGCATCAGAATGTGTTAGCCTCCTCCGCAAGCATCAAAATATGTTAGCCCCCTCCGCAAGCATCAGAATGCGTTAGCCCCCTTCGCAAGCATCAGAATGTGTTAGCCTCCTCCGCAAGCATCAGAATGTGTTAGCCTCCTCCGCAAGCATCAAAATATGTTAGCCCCCTCCGCAAGCATCAGAATATGTTAGCCTCCTCCGCAAGCATCAAAATATGTTAGCCCCCTCCGCAAGCATCAGAATGCGTTAGCCCCCTCCGCAAGCATCAGAATGTGTTAGCCTCCTCCGCAAGCATCAGAATGTGTTAGCCTCCTCCGCAAGCATCAAAATATGTTATCCCCCTCCGCAAGCATCAGAATATGTTAGCCCCCTCCGCAAGCATCAGAATATGTTAGTCCCCTCCGCAAGCATCAACCGTTCGTTTTCATTTTAGTCTGTTTTAGCATGACAGGTACACATGAAGTTTATATCTCTATACAAGTTGAGCGTCGAAGGGCCGAACACTGTAGGGTCCGGGGGAATGCTCCCCCGGATACATTTTGAAATTCAGAGCCTCTGAAACGCCATTTCGTGCATTTTGGGGTGAGATTTTACAAAATTCAGAAGATTATAACATCATAATTCGGTCAAGAATGCCTGCGTCTTCAGCTATTAGATTGCGAATAATAAGCTGGACATGAAATCGGATCAGTGTTACCCCCAGTTTCTCAACGGATTTAAACATATCTCGAAGGTGGAACTGGAGGAGAGTGGGGGGGGGACTCGTCCCTCCAGTCCCCCCCCCCCCGTGGCTACGCCGCCGTCACCACTGCTCTCCTTAAACCCATTCTCCACGAAATGAGGTCATTGGGGCACAAGTGCAATAAACAGTATAGTCTATTCTTGCAAAATTTCTATTGTTAATTTCATCTTTGTTTAGGTATTGAAAAATAGTGAACAATATGACCATGAAAAGAAAATGACGATCTTCAAAGAACAATCTTACTTTCAGAATTGGTCTATGCAAGAAATCAGATCTGCCAACGCTAATTCCAAAGTTATGGTGTTTCCTGCTAATTCGGTAAACTACATACTAGTGAATGTTCTGTGCCAGTCAAGGGTGGGTTGTAGCGAAGTAGTTGTAGTTCGCTACTGCAGCGAACTACAATTTTCAAGTAGCCAGTAGTTTTTGACTACTTTTTTAAAACAGTAGTTGTAGTTATAGCGTTTTGCCTAAAAGTAGCCAGTGCTGTTAAAGTTACTTTATTTTTGGAACTAGTTACAGTTACAGTTACAGTTACATGCTCAAAAATGGAACGAGTTACTGGTAAAAGTTACATTAAAAAATGTAACTAGTTACCGTTACAAAGTTACAATAAATTTTTTGTAACTAGTTGAAAGTTACTTTCACTTTTTTGTAACTTGGTAAAAGTTACTTTTCCAGGTTTCACTATGTTACAATCACTTTTAGTTAAATTAATGAACTAAACATGGGTAACCTAATATTTTTCTTAAAAACGCGATAACCTAACAACAACAACAACTAAAAACATTAAACATCAAACATTACTGGATAATGCTATGTACAGTGTCACTGGCACTTATCAGTTATCACTCGCTCAATATAACTGAAAGACATTAAAATACCTGATTAAATCAATATATAAAATGTTTTTTGTTCAACTTAACAAGAAGAGAATTTTCAAAATTATCATCTTTCATCGAACATCGGTGTGGCCTAAAAATTAAACCAGCACAGCTGAATAGCCTCTCGCACGCTGCACTTGCAGGTAATGGTGTGTTTAATTCAATAAACAATTGACGTAACTTGGGAAATCTTGAGTAAATAGCCAATTCATCCGCAGGACTGTCAAGAAACAACTCCAACTCAGATGTACACGATTTTTTCTTGCTTTTGAAAAACTCATTGTCATCATCTTCATTTATGCTTTTTACTGAACCTTCACTATCACCAACAGTGGCGACTTGTACCAGTTTTGTATTGATGACATTAATGCCTGTAAGGATTTAATTAAAGAGAAAGTAACACATGAAGCAGAAAATAATAACACATATGCTTGTAAATCAATTAATCCTATAATTGACTGTACTGTAACTCAATAAATTACAGAACTATTCACAAGACTTATTGTTTATGGAACTGTAAAACTATCTTATTAGGCTATTACCTTTCTGAAGCAAATCTTTGTCTTCAGTCCATTGGTCCTTGAACTTTGGATGAAGAATGGCTGCTGCAATGATTTTCTCATCACCAAGAATTGAACCAAATCTTTTATCAATACCAGACAACGAAGCATCTACCAGGGGTTCCAAACCTGTTGTTGAGCTTCTCCTTTGGAGTAGCTTTTCTTTCAGCAGTGATATCGTTGGAGCAAGATAGCCCATATAAGCATTTGAATGATTGTTTTCCCCTTGCAAAATATTTAATGATTGTGCTACTGGCTTCATCACATGGGCATAGTCCTTCAGAAACTGGATTTCTGCTTTAAATCTACAAAGGACAAAAAAAATTTCTAAAACAAACAGACCCTCAATCTTTTGAATAAATACAAATATAAAATGGAATATATGTATTAATCTTGTTGACTCTTGATTGCTGGGCTACTACATTTATTTCATGCTTACTTGGGCAGATTGAACTCTGTGCATAGCTTGTGGATAGCATTTTCACCCTTCTCCTTTATAATGCGGACCAGGCGCTCCACTGCCAAAAATACTGAGTTCCAGCGGGTTGCATTTGGTTTCAATAGGACAAGACCACATTCATCCTCAATAACTTCTGCTGCCTGAGAGGACGCGATGATTTATTCCAGAGTGACTGGCATTTGGCAAAAGTTCCCCTGCTCAATCGTTTATAGATCGGGTGTTCCTCGGCTTTCTCTGCATCAACAGTAGACACTAGGTTTAAACTGTGTGCAGCACATCGATGATGGGGTGGAAGGTGATACTCCAAGCTGTCTTCCGCTCTTGTAAGGTGTTCAGATACATCTTCAAATACAAAGTCATCTGACTCATCTGGTTGTTCAGCATTAGCTCCAAATACAGAAAATGCCTTTACAAAATTAGACCCACTGTCAGTTGTTGTCATGACAATCTTTGTCTGAATATCATATTCCACATGGATATCTTCCAGCTTTGCAGCTAATACATCATAGGTATGTCTACCCTTGAGACGTGGACATGCTAGAGCAGCACTCTTTCGTTCTAATGTTTGTTCATCAATCCAGTGCGAGGTAACTCCAATGAATGATCTTCGGTGAGCTGTCCAACAATCGGTTGTTGTTGCAATATGTTGAGCCTTTGCCATTGCATCTTTTACATTTTCTTTAACCAAGGTCGCCTTCTCGTTGATCCTTTTTATGACTGTTGGTCTACTTATTACCGACCGATTTGGTTGGAGACCTGTAACTGGCGCCTTGAAGGATGGCATTTCAACGACTGAAAATGGCATTAGTCCCTCAGTAATGAATTCAACTACGAGGTCGTTCACTTTGGCTGGCGATACTAGATTGGCATTTGCAGGACCTGCTATCATAACATCTACTTTTTGCTGCTTTTCCCGTTTTTGTGGTGTTTCAAAAATCTCGTTAGACACTTTTCGTTTATGAGAACTTGAACAAATTTCATTAAATCTGTCCATTTGACGTGGATTCACCCTCTGAAATTTAGGATAATTTCAACAATATTTTACAGTATATTTCAGTGTTACAATCTTATTACTGGTCTATATAGTAGGTTCTATCAGTAATTTCTATAGTTTATAGACTACTTTAATATTTCCATTCTAATTTCCTAACTCAACAATTGATAACTAGAGTGAAAAAAACCCTTCCTGTTGCGGTGTGCAATGAAGCACATGAATCTAAGAGATTAAAAAATTACATGGGCTGTAAAATGAAATGTAATTTAATTTCGGAATCATCCTCAGAGTTATGAAAAACTAATTTGAAATTTCATATATTCTTTATTCAGTTTAAGTTTAATATATGAATTTGTGAAATGTAAATTACCACAGTTCACCAATCACTCAATCAGTCCAATGTAGTAAATTTACCAGTGCAATAAAAATGTGTACTAAAATCAGTTACTTACCTGAACGTGTTTGCGTAAATTTGAAAGCGATGACACACTGGACGAACACTCTTTAACTTTTGGTCGGCAGAGCAAACAAAGCAGTTTTGCGTTTTTGTCTTTGACCGACTTGCATTCAAACATCTCTGCCAAATACGGCCAAGGATGCTCGCATGAAGTCATGCTCAATTACGCGTTAAATTCTGAAGATTACTATCATGGGCGTTCCGGAAGGAAAAAATTAGGGGGGCGGAAAGAAAATTGCCCGACTTTTCGGGATTCTGCCCGACTAATAGCAAAAAATTTTTTCCGGAAAAATTATTTCGGCGACCTCCCTACCCCTCCCCCCCCGTCGCCAAAAAAATTTCGGTCAGTGTGCCATTTTAGGGGTCAAAAAAATTTTCCGGACAACCAATATTTTTCGGAACATAACACAAATTTTCGAAAAATCACAAAATTTGCCAATTTTAGTTTGCTAATTTTAGACAAAATTGACAGAATTTGTCCTATTTTTTTTTATTGCAAACCAAAATTGCCCGACTGTTGATCGAATATTGCCCGACTGCCCAAAAAACTGGGGGGGCTACCGCCCCCCCCCCCCGCCCGGTACGCCTATGATTACTATGTTTAAATATTGAATTATTCAACTAAATCACAATGAAACAATATCAATATGAGTAATATGCGCCCGTGAACAGTGGTCAGCAAAACCAAAACAGGATGGACGTTATGTAGCCCACCTTAGAATGCATTGGAATATTGTAAGATTTTGAAATAACGAAGTGTTACGAACCGTTCATTTCAGAGTAAAAGCATTACAGAAATGGTAAAAATGACCATGAAAATGTAACGGAAAAGTAACGTTAACAAATGTAACTCGTTATAGTTCCATTTTTAGCAAAAATATAACTAGTTACAGTTACAGTTACCTCTTTACAAAATGTAACTAGTTACCCATAAAGTTACCATAAAAAGTAACGATTACTTGTAATTTCGTTACTTGTAACGAAGTTACTTACAGCACTGAAAGTAGCCAAGTAGTGCTACTTTTTAAAGTTGTTAGCAACTTGATAGAATAGCGTGATATTGAGACACGGTTTGCTTAAAATCAATACTCAATAGTCATTTTGCACTCTTGAACACTGTAGTGCTTACAAAAATGTTGCTTTGTGTTTACTGTTGCTACTCGTAAGTCGATTTGTTATAGGTTACATTACAGCCTGAGCTATAGTAGATGTTCCAAATACAGTAAAATTAAAAAATATGGCGTAGCGAAATAGCGAAATAGTTCGCTACATTTTTTAAGCAGCATCTGTAGTCAGTAGCGAACTACCTTTGTTCAAAAGTAGCAGTAGTTGTAGCTGACTACATATTTTTGAAGTAGCTGTAGTTATAGCGAACTACAAAATCTTTGTAGTCAACCCACCCTTGGTGAGAGTGTAGCCATGTAGGTTGTGCCAATAATAAGAAAACTTTGGATTGGTAGGGATGCAACTGCCTGAAAAATACAAGGAGAACTTTGATGTTTTGAGCGAAGGGCCTTCGTATAAAAACTATATAGGCGCATAAAACCTGTGATAAAACACAGCACTGTGACTTACATATAGGTAGAACATGTCAAATATCTTTGAAAGTAGTGATCTTCTCGGTTGTACGTGAAGTCCATTTTCCACTTTAATTTGTAATTCGTACAAATCGTACAAAAATTCGGCGGGAAAACATGGAATCGATTCTTTCGTGGCGTATTTTGTGGCTAACCAACCACGTTGCTACGATCTCCATGGCTAGTCTTTGCGAGCTTTTTCCACGGGATATTACAGAAAAAGCTCTGGCTGGAAAATATTTAAATGACATTTTTTATCTTTACAATTATAAAGTTTCAGGATTTTTAACATTTCTTAGTCTGATACAAAGGAAAAGTTATTACCAAATTCTTCATGCAATGTTTTAAAGAATGAGGGTTTTCCTAGGTATACATTTACTTTTACAGATTATTTTAAAAGATGACGACGAAGTATTTGTGTATTTCGTGCAATCTGGCAGATGCAAGGTAATCCGTGAAGTGACAGTCGTTAAAACCAAATTACCATTTGGAAAAAGTCATCTCGCGCTGGTTCGACCTGGCAAGACTCCTCCTGAACTGTCGAAAGATCAGTCACTGGAGAAACGATATTTGGTTTTGATGATAATCGGTCATGGAGGATATTTTGGTGTTGGTGAAAATCTCGATCAGACATGGATAGTCAGTGAGGAGAAGGTAATTAAATGATAATTCTAATATTCTTGGGTTTCAATCACGTGATATTTTAGAATTTAGCATAATTTGACTGAAGTGGGTCAATCATTGAGCTGAGGTCAACTGAAACAACAAAAAAAACAAAATGGCTGTCATGCAAAGCATCTATTATAAAAGCCAATATAAAACAATATAAAAGCCGTCCTTTGCCCTTGACACAGACTCTTGACCGCCCACGTGACGTCATATTAAACCAGAGAATAGACCAAATCGATCGACGTGGGTTTATGCCCCTTCTCACCGAATCATAGTCAATAGAATAAGAAGATTAGGAAACTCGATGCAGACAAAATAAACCTCATTATCTATTTTTTTGTCTGGTTTAGCAAGAAATGGTCGTTCATCGTCACGTGCATGTGTATTGTTTTTTCGCCCAACCAACCAATAGCAGTGTGTTGGTTTAATTGCCCAGTCCGTGATATTACATAATGGTTAAATGAAAACATAGCTATTGGTTGCTCTAGCGAAAATACAATACACACGTGACGATGAACACCACGAGTTCTTTCGAAGTCTGAAAGCCCTGCTATTAATTTGTAGCTTATGAAACTTAATTTGTAGTGCTTCAAGAAACAACAAGAGATGAGGATTGGTGTGTTTAAGAGAATCTAGTATTTTCATATTTATACCAAAACACCGTAGTCGTATATATTTATGCCAAAACGCCCACCCTCACCTCAAAGATCAAATGGTAGGCTTCTACCAGTGGGCTCAGCTTCGTGTTAACCGCGCAGACAAAACAAAAGAAAGGGACTGACGTCCTATAAGCTCTTTAATTTCCGCCATCTTGGCAAGACTTCGATTTAAAGACTAATATTATGATTTCATGAACTGAAAACTTGATTAGCGATACGGTCCGTTAGAAAACACTGGATTTAGCTGGGGAAAATGGTACTAAAACTGTTTACAACCTTCATAGATCTGGACGTCTGCCATCTTGGCAATGGCTGCCATCTTGGCACTTTCTTGACTTCACTTTTCTCATAGACCGAATCATTTCTTACCTATGGCCGAATGATTGAAGTTCTTGCTCCAGATATATATAGCGCTCACTGGCGTCTACAGTCTACATGTTTCGCACTGCCAATTTATTCAAGTGTGCTCCCTTTGTACTTCAGTTATAAAATTAAGAATTTTGTGAATCCGTGAAACTTATCTCTTCATAGTTCATGTGAAATGTATATTGCCTTTCTGTCAGGTTGAATGCCTCCTTGTAAAACGCAGCGTTTTCAAGAAGCACGATGGTGGTCGAGAATTAGCTCTTCTACGCCAGAAATTAATTTCATCATATCCAAGCCGAAAAGAAGCTTTCAAGAGTTATATAATGGAAAGAAATTGGAGAAAATACAAAAAGGCATTAATTGACGAACTCGTCCGCGTACGTTGTAAACATGTAAATACAAAATATCGAGATATTCCACATGTTATAAGACGAAGGCATGAACATTATATTAGAAAATTATGATTGACATTTATATTTTACTTCTCAACAGTTCATTGTCATTTGTCAGACATTTTGTTTCTTATTATTACCTCCGCCAGGAGCCAGGAGGTAATGGTTTTACTCCTGGGTTTCAGTGTGTGTATATCTACATGTATGCATGCACGTGTTTGTCTGTCACACATAACAAGAAAAATACCCAATGTATTAATACGAAAATTTGTGCGACTAATAGTAATATAGTCCAAGGACAAATCGAGTAAATTTCGGTTCAATTTGGATGAAAATTGGATAAGAATTTAGCAAAGGTTTGTCTTCCTTTCCCGGGCAGAGTAAATTGAATGCGTAATTACCCATTGTGTAATTTATGCATGATACAAAACTGAATTCGCTGGTGGAGGTATGCAGTCTCTGACTGCCCTCCATTCAGTTATTCATGAATACAGTGTTATGTTTTCATTTGGTCAAGAGTAATACATGTAAAATGTATCTGTTTATTTTTTCAAAATCTATAGAATCAAGGCTACGAGCGTTCAAATGCTCATTCATGGGCAGCATACTTTCCTCTGGACTTTTCTGTTTTCAGACTGCGAAATGTAGCTAGCCGGCCGGTTTTTTAGAAACAAACGTTGGAAGAATAAACTCTTCAAATGGCTAGGTTACAGCTGTTCTTGTAGGTTTTCTATTAATGCGCCAGTCATTAATAGAATGGGATAGTAGAAATATCTTCTGAGACTTATGAATGTCGACATTTTCGCTACAGTTCAAATGTTAATTGTATGTTCCAGTGGGTTCCAATGTGATCAAGTAAAGCTCCAGCAAACAAACAATGTAAGATAAACATGAACAATATCCATTCGTTAATAAACTTTGTCATCGTTCCTCTCTTAAAAATTCTTCGTCGATTTAGTTTGCTTTGTGTGTGACTTTCCCTGTGTGTCCTATTCACTTCAATATCGTCGTTGTGCTTTTCATAAGAATGATCGATATGCTCATGCAGTGCTTCAGTTGATCGCTCCTCCACACTGTTCTCACGATGTACGGTATATGAACTTTGCACGCATAGATCGCTATTATGCTCAATGACACCTTGCCAGTGCTCGCGCCTTGGGTCCGTGCTCGGCTGTGTTCCGAGGACTAGGGAATAATGCATTCCGAAGAGGAGTAAATTTAATAATTCCCATGACATCGTGACAAAATGTTGATAATTTAAATAATATTTCTGCACATTTAATGTTTATTTTTTAGCTCCTGCAGAAACCGAGGCAATATACAAAATGGTAATGTTCTTCTTATAGTCTTCTGTTACTGGTACCTGTTTACTTGAACAACGGTTTTGGACATGATAGATGATTAATGTCCATTTTTAGTACTTGTCAGAAAGGGTGGGATTAATATCAGGCAAATATTTATGCTATGTGGACAAGCCCCAACCAGTACTTGTTGTAGTTAAGCAATTTAAGCAGAAATAATGTACTCTATCTATACCAAGGCAATGTCAATGTTTTGACAAATGTTTTCATGGGACTTGTCTTTAGGAAACATACCATAGTTCTGTGCATATTTTTTAGTTTTCCTTGCCTCTGAGCCTTATATCATAATTCTTCTGGTCCAAGTGTACTACTTATATATTTTAACCCAGCCTAGACCTAGGCCTTCTATTTTTATTTATATTTTTTTAATATTCAGCGCTTTTTCACATGAAAAGACTGGGACTAGGTGATAAATGACCATTGCGATAATTACCAAATGCTAGCCGGAAATTGACCAAACCTGCCAAAGATACCTGCCAAAGCCAGCCGAGTAAAGGTCTAGGTCTAGGCTGATTTTAACCATATCGTCAGTATCCTGGTACTAAAAACTAATCATTTTGAATTCGCATTATGAAACCTGCTGTTCTGAAAGCTTTGTTTTGTGTCAAATAAACATCGTGAGAAATAGGAATGGGGAAAGCACTGAGTCAGTTCCCTCCAATATTTCTTAAAAATCTTTCAAAACTTATAATTGATCTATGCTAAATTCCTATTGTGATCACAGAAACTTTGATCGTGTAAACCAGCCTTAATAGAACATTTTGAAATATCATATATTGTGCATAATTTAAAGATGGTACCTTATCTCAATCGATCATGTGCGTTTATTAAATTAGCACAAAATCATCTAGTCCGTAGTAAATAAACGACCTTGACACAACTTCTTTATTTTACCACTAGACTGAGTTTACTTGGCTGATTATTGTGATTCTGAGTAATACAGGCTCTGTATATATTTAACCTATAACGTTTCCCTGGACAAATCTTTGATTGACAGATCTGTTTATTAGATTGTTGAATATTACAGACACGATATATATTTCTTTTTGCCATTATAGATTCTGTATAATTAAACGTGAACAATATTAACGTATCTGTGAGTTCATATAAAAAGTGTATAATGTTATAGTTTAACAGCGATACCACAATGAATGTTTTGTCTTTATTCCTTTTTTTTTATTTTCTTTATTTTTTTGCAAACCTGTCCGTAACATGCACGGCACATATCACGTCAGTATCCAAACAACCAGTGATAAGCTAAGAGAAAGCAGGGAACTCCACGTTGACTGCCAAGATCTGGTCGCTTTGTTAAATGCTGAATATCCAAGATTATCATCGTCGTTGCTTTCAGGGGACTGGAAATAGTGATGTTCCAGTGCATTACATCCGTTAAATTGACAGCAAACGAAACATTTCTTCATTGCTCCTAAAATGTATTGAGTAGAAATAATTGATGCCACGATTCTTTTTGCAGTCTGCCTTCTATCTGTATGGGTGTTGTTTGTTGTTTAGTTGTTTGTTGTTTGTTGTTTGTTGTCTATTTATAGTTTACCTTTGCATGGAGCAGCCTTTGCCTTCCGACATGTTTTATGATTTGAGCAACCCATTTCGTAAATAACACCACGTGAACTACTGCGAAAACTCTTTGTATAACAAATATTGTTCAGACCACTATCACACTTCTTTAAAGTTGTTTTACTCGAACAATCTTCGTATGAGGAGTTACTGGAACAGTGGTGGCACTTTGGGTACATTGTGTGTGATGGATGGCTAATGCTGCCTTCCTGGTACGATTCAGCTCTAGAATTAAAGAAAAAATTACAGTCCAGTAAACACAGTTCACTTATAAAGCTATAAAAAGTGTAAATAAAACCCAATAAATATCATAAGGAATCTCAAGAACGATTTGAACCTCAGTCAGTTTCAGTCCTATTAAAGTAATTGTTCGTTTAATCGACGCCATCTAAAAATCTATATTCTTCATTCTTTGTCGTATTGCGCCAGAAATCGTAAACTATCCATAATACCAGGGCCTTTTTTAACATACAAGCTGGGGGGGGGCAAATGCCCCCCCAGTCCCCCCTTGTGCCCCCCCACGAAATCACATTTTGCCCCCCCAGGAAAAGTCCCTTTTCCCTAAAATTATAGAAACAAACCAGCGAAGATTAACAAATACATAAACGGAAAGTAAGTTTTAGGCTTTATCCTTTGTCCTTGTTTAACAAAATCGATTTAAATTGTTACTTTTTTCTACCACTAACTAATGATAAATTATTGTTAATAATTTTTTTATTTTTTGGATGCTCAGAATGCAGGAAATAGCATTTCCGGGTTTCAAATTTCAAAAATTTTCTGGGGATTATCCCTCTAATAAGTAATGATAAATGATGGTTAATTTTTTTCACTTTTTGTCCATTTTTTCCTTTTTTTATTTCAAATACAAGTATAGTTAGCATAAATTTTGGAGCAAATTTGGATGCTCAGAATGCAGTAAATGAGATTTCTGGGATTCAAATTTCAAAAATTTTCTGGGGGAGTACTCCCCCGGCGTGGTATATTGGCGACACACGTAGCCTTCAGACATTGCTATCCCCCTCTAATATATTATATCCCATATATTATATCCCTTTTCAAAAAATGCCCCCCCCCCCTGGGAAAATCCTTAAAAAGGCTCTGCATAATACGGTAAGATGTTTTCAAAACAGACTAAAAATATCAAAGTAACTCAACTATTTCGATGTAAACGGCTGGACAAAACTTTACAATCAACCAAGATCGCGCCTAATGACACGTAGTGACGTCATGTGCAAGCAAAGTATATTATTCATAACTGGGCGAGTGAAATATGCATTGTAGGCTAGGAGGACTAATTCTTTTCGAATTTAACTGGAACATACGGTTACCGTATAACAATTAAAGTGCTTATTAATAAAATCTATAATATGTAATGATCTTGTGGACCTGAAGACAAGATGCAGTTGATATTATCTTCAAAAAACTTATGATATACCTAGAAAACCTAAAAACACAATTCCTGTGGGAGAGATAATTTGAAGAACATAGGCAGGATAAATCAAGGCATTTTTTAATACCATGGACTGGTGGGGCATTTTCCCCACTAGGCCCCTTCCTCTGCCCCACCACTGAAGAAAAAAATGGCCTATTGCCCCAAAGCCAGGGCCCTAGGACCTGTATTGGGTAAATGAGTTTACCATTGAAGTTTAGTTAAAAATCAAAATTTCTTGGTGAGCATACTTAAACTTATGTTGTGTTTGAATGTTTAGCATGGAATTTATTACAAATTTTAGCATTTAAAATGTGTTCTCAGAATGCAGGAAATGCTATTTCAGAGACCCAATTTTAAAAATTTCCTGGGGGACATGCCCCCAGCTTCAACCCCCTAATCAATAAACTTGTGCCTGCGGCACGCCGCTCACACATTCGGCGATGCAAATTTTTTCCTTAGACAGTCGGACTCCTCATTGATGAGGCCTATGTAACCCAGGTCGCTTGTCACTCATTTTGTAGCTGCGTAGTCGCTTGTTTTATTGTAATAAATGTCGCTGTCACTTTTGACCTATAACACAAATCGCAATTTGTCGCTTTTTCCCAGTCAGAAGCTGTTGTTTGTCGCTCTTTTTTAGATAGTCTGTCGCCTCTTTTTAAGGAATGTTGCTTGTCGGTCATAACCCCTTGGTGGGTCTCATTGATAGCTGGACGCATCACTGATCTGCGTCCAGGTCTCCGCGCGTTATCGATTTATCCCTTCGTACCTTGCGTAACCTACTGGTACACCATATATCTATCACTCCACGTTGTTCTTCTTCGACCACATGTAAAAAGATGGACGATTTGCTTTGCGATGCCATAGTAAATCTACAAACTTGTTTTTTCTGGTTCTGTGAACACTCAAAAATTGTTATTGCGAGTTAAAACTATATGTCATCCCAATTGAAGAGAGGACGTACTGCAGAATACCCGCCCATGCTAGTACTAGTAATATATCATGTAGCCCGGCCACTATTTCACTGGATACGTATATACTAGTATTTGAGATCTTATTGTCTCCTATCCAGATCTTATTAATATTTGTTCTGAATTATGGAATCAAAAACAATGAAACTTACAAAGAATTACAAAAGCAAAGAAAAGAGTTACAAAAAAGAGTTACAAAAGCAAAGAAAAGTAAGTGGGAATGGCGAAATATATAACTTAATAAAATATGTCAGATGTGATCACCAAAAAAGATATGAAGCCACAATGTGTCCTGCTCAGATTTTGGCATCTGAACCAACCAATATTTTGAAATTACCAATTGCGCGCGCAAGACACACTGGGAAGCGCATCTAATATTAAGAAGAGTATCCGCTGAATGTTTTGATTAAGGGTGCGTGTTAATGATGTGTCCGACTATCAATGAGGAGTCCGACTGTCTATGGAGAAAAATTACTTCGGCGATCGCATACTATGCTGGGGGGAGGGCAAGGAAAATGGGCCCTTTGGCAGTTTTGCCCCACCACTGAAGAATCCTTAAAAATGCACTGAGGATAAATGTATAAAAACAATTTCAGTATATTACTTACTGTTCCGTATTAGTGGTATGATGTTTATTAAACTGTATTTTATTATGAAATGGACCAAGACTCCATGGCTCTAGAGGTTGGACTCTATGTCTTCCTCGGTCAAGATCATCCTCAGTTATTTTCCCACCCTTATCTAAAATTTTCGGCTTCTCCTTAGGCTGATGGTGCTTTTTCTTGTCTTTTTGTTTTTTGACCTTTTTTATCTCTGTTATCTTGGAAACTTTTGAAGACAACTTAGTTTCTTTGGAAACGTCAGATGACTTCTTATCTTCTTTCGCCTTCGAGTCTGTCCCTGTTGCCGCTTGTTTTATCTTTTGATGAGTAGACAAATCTTGAAAATAGAACATTCAGTTGAGTTCAAATGAATGGCATTCTCAGAGTCTTCCATATATCTTTTGTTAGACCCTTTCATGAATTCTTTCACTATCATTTATTTGCGAGTCTATGCTATCCGTGAATCAGGATGGATTATTATTATTATCATTAATTGGCCAATCAGCGCAGTTTATTTTTAAAATTCAATTGCAAGTTTTCCTGGCGGGGGCCGAATTGTTTTCCAGCCCCTCTGTTTCCTCCACCCCCCCCCCCCCTGATGAAATTAATGAAAAAGAAAAAAGTATAGAAGAAGGAGTAAATAAACAAATTGTTATGACTGTGTAAGTATTTTGTAGTATAAAAGATAAATTACCCCATCTTTTATGTAACTATCAATTATTCCTTTTTCGTACCTTCATTGTCTCTTTTTGATTCTCGTTTTGGTTCTAAAAGCTCGTTGGCGGCTCCGGGCGGAAATGTGAAGAACGAAATTGTATAAGGATGTGGCTCAGTCGTGGCTGTTACTCGCTTTGGCTTGCCTCGTGTACCGCATTCTACATAGTATGTAGCTAAATGAATGGAAAGATAGAAAGTTAAACACTTCAATATTTATTCGCAAAGCCTGTAATTAAAGGCCTGATTCCATGACGGCGAAATTTGTAGCGCGAAAATGTGTTTGCGAAATATGGATGGTTGCACATGAGTGATTCTATTGAATTTTCATTCACTTTCGCAGTGAGTAGAACTGACTTCTACTCACTGGCGAAGCGAAATGTTTTCTCGAAAGACTATCTTTACTGCGCATGCACGAATTCATTTCGTGCGAAATGTTTCGCATTTCCCTGAGAAAAAGCTCTCGTGGAATCAGATCTTAATATCCCACGATTGATGAACGTGCAAAGTATACGTCCTTTAACAGGAGGGGCAAGGGGGGCAAAGGTGCCCTTTCGATTTAAAGGATTGCCTTAGCGAAATAGCGAATTGTCAGAAATGTTAGTGCAATTCTTTTACGAATTTGCTTCAGAAAACGCAAGAAATGCAGTCATCGAGCTTCAAGAATAGCACAAACGCCTGGCGGAGAACCCCCTCACACCCCTATCATCCAATAAATAGAAAACATGATGGCGAAGTTCAACTCCCGATGTTTTGCAAACATCTCTTAGTATATATCAATTCAAAAGTGCCCTTTCACGAAAACCTGCCCCCTTGCCTTCACATCGTTCCGGCGTCCCTGGTCTTGTCTTCAGATCAAGGTGAACAGTTACCCTGATTCCAGAAACTTGAGGGGGTATAGGGGGTATCTATACCCCCCTGGGCGAATTATCTGGATTGGCAGGGCAATCAAAGATTTTAAATGATAGAATGTAGAGTTATTAAGTAACTTACAGGGCTTTCAGAGGGAATTGTCTGGAATTCATAGACGTAAATTTTACAGATATTTGTCCAAAAATAAGGGTTGCACCCATGGTTTAACAGGAATTTGTACGGAAATTTTTTTTTACCCTTAATTTAGCTGGTTTATGTTTATAATTTAACTTGACCCTTTTTTTAAAGTCCGGAAAAACTTTTTTCAAACATCCCGCGACTTTGGAATACCAGCCCAATGCTCTGCCAACTGAGCTACGCGGTCAGGTCGGTTCGAGTATGTGATATTTCGGAATTGAGTCTAGTTCCTTCGATATCAATGCAATCTAGTAATGATGATTTTTCCTGTTTTGGTGTAATGTACTCAGGTGAATAAGATGCTTGTGATGTTACTCTGAGTGTATATCCATACCGAGCAAGCTTGAAAAATCTGCCTGGCCACGGTGGGAAGTGTTCCAAACTAGGTCGTAGGTTCGATTTCCACCGTGGCCAGGCATATTTTTCAAGCTTGCTCGGTGTGGATATACACTCAGAGTAACATCACAAGCATCTTATTCACCTGAGTACATTACACCAACACAGAAAAATCATACTAGATTGCATTGATATCGAAGGAACTAGACTCAGACACTCAGTTCCGAAATATCACATACTCGAACCGACCTGACCGCGTAGCTCAGTTGGCAGAGCATTGAGCTATAGTATTCCAAAGGTCGTGGAGTTCGATTCTCACCGTGGCCAGGCATATTTTTCAAGCTTTCCCGGTGTGGATATATGCACTCAGAGTAACATCACAAGCATCAGGTTATATATAGCTGTTATGGACACTCGATACTATTATTTATAGAGCAAGTTCGAAAGCCTTTATAGTTAAAAGCAAATTCGATGGTTTTGCGAGTGATAAGCTCTCTTACTTTCTTTTTTCCAAGTTATTGAAATAATTCCCTGAGCAGGATGCTCTAGATTCTTAATACGCAGTATTTGTCTGGTGGATTCTTTCTGCTCTATTGATCCCTGGATATTTGACTTGTAACTTTCTGCTCTAATGATGCCTGAATATTTGACTTCCTGCTCTAATGATGCCTGAATATTTGACTTCCTGCTCTAATGATGCCTGAATATTTGACTCGTTTAGAAAGCTAGTCTATGTCTAGGTAAATAGAGATTTGTGGGGAACATAAAATGGCTGAATATATAAAGAAACGGTAGAATTCGTGAATTTGTGAAAAGTATATGAAAAGTTTATAAAATTAAGCGTCTTTTAGCAATTGTGTATAGCAGGTAATTGAATACAGTGGTGTACGAAAACAGTTTTTCTAAAAAGGAAGATGTTACTCTAAATTTGTTTCATCCATACCTGTTAGCATCCAAAGAAGAAACACAAATATATTTTTGTCCATACTTTTATTTCAGTCGTTCCAACTAAAATTGGTAAATAATGAGAGCGAGAATAAAACATAAGACGAAAGCAGATAAAGAAACTAAAACTGCTGATGCAAAACAAAGCACCTGTAAAGATTATCTAACATGTGAATGGTTAATTAAATTGTTAAAACATTACCGGGTAGACTGAGTGCTACTTTATAAGGACTTAGAGGTTGTATTACCATCTTAATGTCCCAAAAAGATATCACGCGAGGATTAGGGTGGGATCAGGCCTGTTTTCCATGTCAGTTCGGTGGTGTGCTGAAACGCTAGTTTTCATTTGTACGACTGTCATTAATTAGTTCCGCTCTGGTGCTCAAGCAACAAAAAAATACGCTACGTTTCGACACGATACGGTTGAAGTGGAAACAGGCTTTATAGGATTAGGATTTGCGTTTAAGATCGCAAGAGTACAAGAGTTTATATAAGGGTACGGAATCATTGTATTTAAATTGAGGATGTTAATATGAAATTGACGATTCCCCTTATTACGTTTTCGTAGCGCTTTGCATTGTGGTTATAGTGGTATCACTGATATTCAAGATGGCTTATTTTTTGTCCTGACCCGTGCAAGAACTTTTAAAAAAGTTAGAGTCAGATGCGCGATAGCCAACAGCAAAATATTCGCGAAAACATTCGATATTTTCATTCGAGGCCGCTATCTTTATCAGTGATACCACTATAACCACAATGCAAAGCCGTTACGAAAACGTAATAAGGGGAATCTTTTCGCGCGTCGCAACAACGTTTGAAAGGTTGGCGAACAGTTAAACATTCGTAAAAGCATCAAAAGAGTGTTCATGTCTCTTTCAAATTTTCAAATTTTCAGTGTTTACTAGTTGCTCTAATCACAATTTTCAGTCCCTGCACATACAAAACAGGCATGCGCGGTCAGCGCTATCTCATGGGAAATTGGGTGTCTTTACAAACTTTTTAATATTAAAGATCTGTCCTCATGAAAATGGTAAAAAGACTACGGTTTAAAGTTATCGTACAGTTCAATCAATGTGATTGGGAAAGCGATCTGTCAGGTCAGTTTCAAGTCGATAGAGGTTTAGACTGCAATGTAAACCGGAGTTTAAAACGTTTGTGGTTTTATCAATCACACTTTCACTGCCATGCAAAGTTCGGAAAAGTTAAAAATTCAACACATACAGGTGCACGTGACAATGTTTCAAAAAATCGTGAACTTGCTACTGATTATTAATATAATGTAAGTTAAATATATTTGAAAGGCAATTCTTGGCTTTCAATCACGTCATATTTTAGTTTAATTTGATTCAGGTGGGGACAATCATTGGAATGACGTCAACTAAAACAACAAAGAAACGGCAAAAAAGTCAAATGTGCAATGATAAAATGTGCAGTGATAAAATTTGCTGTGATAATGATAAGTTGTTAAGAAAATGAGGCAATGAGCAGAAGAACTGAACTAAAAATTCGTCTTGACGCTTGACAGTATTAATCAAAACATTTTGAATGAGAATTTTTTTAATGAAATTGAATGAAATTATCAAACGTCCGCACTAATATTATACTTATACTTATAAGGTTCATCAGATGAACAAAGTCTATCACTCTCCATGAGCTTGCAAGATGGAGCGAGTGAAACTTAACTTTTTGTAATTAGTGTATAAGCTTTAGGAAATCTATAGAATGCCCCCGTACATTGCAGGAAATGCTTTTTTTTAAAGAGCCTAGATTACACAATTAATTTTCCGTGAGTGCACGCCCATGGAACTCTTCAAGAGGCTTGTCACGCCTAAGCTGCCTTTTATTTGCCAAGACGAAAATATTTCTTTTCTGCAAGCATGGCGGGATAATGAAAGTATGCTGTCATAGATAGTCGAAACTGCAGGTGCTTTAAAGGCCGCCCAGAGAGGTGGAGGGGGGAATTTTCTCTAGGACCCAGTTAAAGGGGCCCCCCAAAACAAAAATTACAGTGAAATATACATTATAACGGTCAACTAGATTTCCAGAATGCAGGATTTGGCCATTAATTTCTGTGACCTCAGATTTCAAAATTTCCCCGGGGAGGATTCCCCCGAACCCACTAATCATGGTGTTAGAAGATGGAATCACGAGGGCCCCCAAGTCAAATTTTGCTCTGGGCCCCTAACTTGGATGTTATGCAGTGTATGTTGGTTTAGGCATTTTTGAATATCAATTGTAGCCTGTTTTGCATTTACACATTATTAAAAGGCTCTGCTCATCATTATTATAAGGCTCAGTCTACTCGGCTAAACTTTGCACAAAAATGTGCAGTGATAAAAAATTCTTAAAATTAGGTATGGCTGTAACCAACTTTTTAAAACTATCTATCCTGATAAATGTGAAGTTATTAGCATCAAAATCATGATTCAGTATTTAGATGAGCACTGAATGTGTGTAAGCCAATAAAATTAAAAGAATTTTTTTGTGTCTGTTTTGATGTTATGTACTCAGGTGAATATAATGTTTTTGATGTTACTCTGAGTGTATGTCCACACCGTGCAAGCTGAAAAGTTAGCCTGACCACGGAGGGAATCGAACCCGCGACCTTTGGGATACTAGTCCAATGCTCTGCCAACTGAGCTACGAGGCCAAGTCAGTTCGAGTGTGTGGTATTTCGGAACTAAGTCTAGTACCTTCGATACCATTAAAATTGATCAAAATTATGGAAATAAGAACTACGTACAACTGTCATAACATTGAGCATTTTTCTATATTATAAACAAAAGGTATAATATCCTGTATCACTAAGTATAATTATATAATAATTATAGATTGTCATTTTAAAAATATATATATGAAGATAAACACACCTACCTTAAATTACTGACCACTTCTGTCTGATTGCCATATGGCATTAGTTGGAATATTTTAAAAATATTTATAAACAAGAATGAATAGAGTTCATAGAGATATTGTGATTTAGTTTCACTTCACTAAAGATGTGTTTATTACTTAAACAGGTGGCTATACTACTTTTAACAGGTGATATACAATATTTGGGTGCGGCAAAGAATACCCGCCCTCGTCCCCAGGGAACTTAGGCGAGGTTATAGGATTGCCTCCTTCTTGCTAGGCTATAATTAGCTCGCTATAGTATATGTTAATAATGTTATGCACTCGTAGTTTTTGGGATGTTGTTTGCAGTATGGATATGTGTGGCGGTGAAACGTATTAGACCAGATGTGCGTAGCGATGAAACGTATTAGACCATTACTGGACAACTAAGCTTGTTTTTAATGCCACCATTCTACCATTGATTGACTATAAATCTGCGGATTGAGTTTGACGAAGGGCTCGAAAAGAATGGCTCGAAAAGTCGAATTAAGTTTTACTTGTATTTTTCAACCCCTTCAATCCGCAGCTTTCTGGTGTTATTGTCACTACCTACGCTGGCCGTTCGAGTCTGGCACTGATTGACTATTATATCTATGACCTTGTTTGGGATTCATGCAATGCTTTTTAAAAATATTGCTTCAAATACAAAACCGTACAGCTCGGGTAATTTTAAATGAAAAAATTATACCATCTGCGAATGTTCCCAAGCAACTCAACTGCATTACCACGTAAACCTTTTATTAAAGGTGACATGACACGAAATTTTTTATTGTCCCATCTGAAAGAATAGTGAATACTGTAAAGTAACTTCTTTTACAGATTTTCGTTTACATTCTTCCTTGGTGAGAGAATTCAGTTTTGTTCACGTGCAATGCAAACAAATTTACGTCACAGTTTGCATAATGAGCTACCAAATATTTGATAATTTATGTATTTGTATCCAAAATCGTCTTTTGCAAAATTGCATATGCTTTACATTGTCCTCAGTATAACGCATATATGGATTTTCAAACGATTTAATCACTTATATATACGCGATAACCTGACATTTAACGATAACTCATTATGCAAAGTGTGACGTAAATTTGTTTGCACTGCATATCAAGAAAACTGAATATCCCATCAAGGAAGCACGTAAACAAAAATGTGCAAAAGAAGTTGCTTTACAGTTTTGACGATTCTTTCAGATAGGGCAATAAAAAATTTATTTATTTATTTATTTATTTATTTAGCTTCGCCTTGACAAAAAACGTACACAATACAAGCACAACAATTCATATACACGAGACATAAAAAGAGGCGGGGACACCACAACAGTTTACACCAATTACTGTGGGCCCTTTAGTTAGAATTTGTGTCAGTCACCTTTAAGCCCCCTCTCAAATACGTCCGCTCTCTCTAATAACTCCTCTCTTTAGCTAATAAGTCCTCTCTTTAAAAGAAGAAATTTGTTAAGGCCCCCCACTCTCATATTAATCCCTCTCTATTAAGCCCCCAGTATTCATACAACACATGTCTAGATTTTTAAACTAGATTTATTGATTTTCTTTACACCATTTTTATAAACAAATTTATCACACACTCCCCCCCCCCCTCTTTTAAGCCTTCCCTTTCCAACAGAGGAATGACGGAAACCGTGCGTTCTTATGTATAATTTTTTACATAAAGAATCAGAGGGTGTTAACATTGATCATATCCCACATAAGGATAATCACAACTATAACACAGGACGAAAACAAACTTTTTCCCTAAGGAAACCTAGAACCGAAGAACTAAAAAGATACACTAGAAATCTAGAATTGAATTGTGGAATTCCTACCACCAACAGTTAAAGACTGTACCACAATCCAATCTTTGGAAACTTTATGTTTGAACCATTATAACTCTAAGTAATTCTGTTCAACTTGTTTGTTTGTTTGTTTGTTTGTTTGTTTGTTTGTTTGTTTGTTTGTTTGTTTGTTTGTTTGTTTGTTTGTTTGTTTGTTTGTTTGTTTGTTTGTTTGGTTGTAAACAAACAAACAAACAAATTAACAATATATATGTTTCCCTTTAATAACGATGTGCCTCGCTGCGATTTTCATATTTTAGTCGGCCGATTTGTGATTTAGTTGCACGTTAAAACGAGAACAATGTGGCTCATTATTTGGCTTAAAAAAGGGGCTCATTATTTGGCTTCGTTAAATAATGGTACCTTAATCAGCCGACTAAAACCGCACCGTGTGAGCTTTATAGTCTATATAGCTATAGTTGTTTCCGACCCTTCCGGGTGACTATAAGAAGATTTAAATGTCATTATTCTTACAGTTTAAAATTTATTGCCAAATAAGAATCAACAATTACATAAATGTCCCGCCATCCAAGTCATATTAGTAAATAATATTAGCATTATAAAACACCAGAAATTCTACAATTACTGCCAATCAATAATTCATGAGCATAACAGAATGCGTACAGCTGCGTACAAGTCAATAAATTAAATTCTATTTACATTGCCACAATGGATGACATGGATACATCAACAGTTGAAGAAAAGAAATTACCAAATCGTAATAAGGCAAGCCCGTCGAAACGTTTATTTCACATAAATCGAAAACTTTTGGTCTCAAAGATATTTTATTTTTTCTACTGGGGAGCAGTTGGATCATTTCTTCCTTTGTTAGGTGTCTATTTTAAACAACTTGGGATGAGCCCTAGTCAAAGTGGAACGTTAGTTGGATGTAGACCTATGGTGGAGTTTGTTAGTGCTCCGATGCTTGGCTCTCTAGCTGATAAACTAGACAGAAGAAAAACTTTACTATTATTCTCACTAGTATCATGGATTTCATTTACATTCTCGTTTGCTTTCATTAAACCGGCACCTGTGTCGTGCAAAAAATATTTTCTACTGACTAAAAATGTATCGGAAATCTCAAAACATGCAACATTGGAACTTAGAGATTTTCTTGGCCCAAGAACAGCGACAAAAACATTACCACCCGAACCAAAAGCTAAAAACTCTCTTGTGTTTAGTCCAAGCGGAGTACATCAAGTATTTCTTGTGTTATTATTTCTAACAGTCATTGGTGAATTCTTTTCAGCACCCGCCATAACTTTAGCTGACTCAGCGACTTTACAATTACTTGGCGACGAAAAAGATAAATATGGTCGACAAAGATTATGGGGAAGTTTCGGTTGGGGAACAGCAATGTTTGTACTTGGTTTCGTTATCGACAAGATACAAGGTTATGAAGTATGTGGAGAAGTTGTTAGTAACAACTACACGCCAGCATTTTATTTTTTTGTTGTGTTAATGTCGTGTGCGCTACTGGTCGCCACCCGTTTTTCCTTTATTTCAAAAGAACAGCAACCAAAATCGAAAGCTGGTGGCGGACTACAGCTTCTGCGGGTTCTCCTCACAATTCGTTATCTTTCCTTTCTATTCGTTGCTTTCTTTATGGGATGTGGTTATGGTTTGATTTCAACGTTCTTATACTGGCATCTCGAGGATTTAGGTGGGCCGCCCACTTTATTTGGCATTGCGTCATTATTAGATCATATTTCCGAAATTATTTGTTATTTTCAAGTGGAGTATATTATACAAAAAATCGGACATGTTCCCGTATTATATCTAGGCTTAATAGGAAATATTATTCGCTTTGTATTTATCTCACTGTTATCAAATCCTTGGCATGTGTTGCCTTTAGAAATCCTGCAAGGAATTACCCATGCGGCAGTGTGGGCGTCTTGCACTAGCTATATTGGGAAAATCGCACCACCGGAATATGCTACCTCTGCACAAGGTGTTCTACAAGGGTTATATCACGGGTTAGGGAGAGGTTGCGGGGCAATACTTGGTGGAATATTTATTCATACTTATAACACAGAGACAGTATTCAGGTCATATGGTATTGGATGTTGTGTTGTGCTAATTATTTATTCCATAATCAACTATATATTAGGGAAGAATACAACAAAATCTTCATCAAAAAGTAAAGTCTCGCCCACTACAACTCCCGGTACTCCTCCAGCTATTGAATTGTCCCTTGAATTTGTCCAAGATGTCATGCCGGGTAATACTAAAGAGGACAATGTGGAAAACATTAATACACATCAAAGAAAACCTTCTGTCAATAATATTGCTAATACTAGCTATTAGGTAGATAATAAATAAATTACATGTTATTATCAAATTTATTTTTTTTTATAAACTTTTCAGATTATTTTACATCATTCTCGGCAATGCGTGCGTAAGTTGCGTTCACTCCAGAGTTCACTTGTGGCTAATATTTGCGCGACCTATATATCATTGCAAAACTGGCTCAGCTTGTGTCGGTCTGTCGCGCAAATGTACCATGAGGTCGAGTCGTCTGCGTATTTGGCGGTTTTAAGAGGTTGGGGCTGATTTCGCTGCCCGTTCAACCCCAACCCGTATAGCCGATACCTCAAAAATTGATTAAAAAATTGCCCATTCTTCGTGGTGCCCATTCTTCTCGGATAGCAACGCTTCTTCACAGCATAAAGGCCTTTTTCCACTAGGCGAAATTTTCCGCGCGGAGCGGAATTTCTCTTTGTATTTTTTAATAGTTCCACCCGAGAAATCATAAGACAAGAGAAATTCTGCGTATCGGCGCTTTGGATAACACGGAATAGCCCATACCAAATTGCCAATGCCGGCAATGCGTCATAAGTGAGAAACCGTAAAAAATGTAAAACTAAAATTTAACAGGGCCACTGAGAACTCTATTACGCTAATTACTCTCTGTCACACGTTTAATAACTGAAATATAGTTGACTGAAGTTTTGAAACAATTCTGAGTAAGCTTTTCCTGTCTTTCCTGTCCCTTGAATTTTATTAGTTTTATGATTAATGAGTATCTGTGGATTCATTGGTACAGTTGGGTACAGTTATATAAGATTGAGACATGCAATCCTTAATTATCCCTTAGTGCCATATAGAACCAAGATGGCGGTCGAAAAATTGCTAAAATTTAGTCTACGTTTCAATAAACTAAGAACCAGCAGCCTTCCCATTCTTTCTGATTCCAAAAATTCAGTTGTTAATTGGGTATACTGGATTTTTGGTTGCGGAGGTAATCACCCGTTACTAAACGGGAATTACGGAGGGATTAAAATGTGTAACATGCAGGACAAAATATCATGTCAGGCCGAGGATCACTCGAATATTTTGAGCGATAATATTTTGTGGATGGCAGCACCGAAGAAACGTACATCAAGAAAAACCAAATGGCTTCGACATCAGCGAAAGTTTATAAAGAACAGAGAAGATATAGAGACATGTTCAGTTTGTGGAAATGCCAAACTGATAAACCATTTATGTGCTACTTGCTTTGAACGCATTCAACAAGCAACAGAAGAGGTATTGAAGGACACTCAAAGTCATCCAAGTTTTTGGCGACCATCTGTACCTGAGAACTTGAAACAATTTTATAAGAAATAAGTTTTAATAAATAATTAATATCATTAGGCCACTAATTGTTGCATATTAGTTTCTCATCCGAGGCTTCACCTAAAGTTGATGCGGGCGGGCGGGCCATTACCATTATGCTATTATTTGCCGGATTCTCCCTCTACGTAAATATTACTTTGAAAAAGTGCGCATTTAGCATTTATAGCATAATTTGCAAAACAGCACAAATTATATTAGTGAGTGCAACTGAAACCATGTTTTCATATTAAAAACGTGACCACATGTGAAATAATCACAGAATAAAGAAATAATTTTGTAGCCAAGTAGTCTCGCGGGGTTTTTTCCTGTCCCTGGCTTCCGGTAGAACTTTTATGTAAATGCGAGGAAAACTGGCAGTTTTGGTATGAAATTTCGTATCTTAAGACTTAACTAAAACTTTTGGTTTGGGAACATTTCTAATTGTCTTTCTTTCAAATATCATTTTGAAGACATCACAAAATTTATAATAATGGTAAAAAATGGCAATAATGGCGAACAAGACCATTTTCTTAAAAAGCATGCGGGTGGGGATGAGAAACTAATATACAACAATTAGTGGCCTTATCAGTCATTTGCTTGAATTGTGAACTGTGCACTTTGTAAGATAGTCAGACAGCAACAGAACACAGTCATATTAGCATATTGAAACCCAACAAACTCATTCCAAGGAACTCATCTTGTTTTAACTCAAATCTCTAGGCTCTAGCTTGAGTTTCAAGATGCTAATCTTTGGATTATGTTTTGTATTATATTTTAAAATTTGTTGGCTGATATTGGTTTTTAGAGAGAGTAAAATTGTGCTAAATATGAAAACAGCTATGAAAATGGTTCGTTGAAGAACTTTCAAAAATTGAACAGTAACAATTTAGTTGACAATATCATATATTGTTATAACTTTATTCTTGAAATTACATATTTGTATACAAATTTCATCATAAATTTATATTTAATATTTTGAAATAGGTAGGCTGACTTGTTCTCAGTCATCTTTTTTGTTAAAAAAATACTTATTAAATTTGAGATGAATGGTATAATATTACGGATTTCATCGAACTCTGGAACACATTTCGGTAAAAAAATGTATAATACTCTGCTCACAGATGTTAAAATATATTTTCAATAAAATGTTGAAGACACAAATTTATAAAACGCAATTTCGTTGTAAATTGTAAACTTTGAAATGAAGGCGGAATAAAAATAGCTGTGACTGTTGCTTTTAAATCAAGCACGCGTTGCATTTTGCAATTTTTCCTGCCTAAAAGTAAAACACAAGCTGTTTGTCTGAAGAGAAAATCACAAGTACATAATTATAGTTATATTATTTGAAACTGTGGGGGTCCGGCGTTGCCCGCAACCTTATATAGAGAGTGGCTGTTAAGAAATCTTTCACAAGGTTTTGTAATATTGTTATTTTTTTTTATAAACTTAGTCATAAATGACAGGTTAACCCTACAGAGCTTAATGCTCCATTTACATGGTCCCTAATAATATGTATATATAAAAAAACATCACATTATTTACAACATTTTATCCACAAGACTGGACAACGGACGACACGAGTGACACATATACTTTTAAACGTTTGTGGAGCATTAATCAATGTTATAAATTTGTTTAGTCATTGCTTCATAATAGTTAACAGGTAAGACTTGAATTGGCCGACAGTAAAGCCTGGTTCACACGATGAAATAAGCATAAGCACATTATCAAGCAGCGGAACTTCCGCTTGCTTATGCTTATGCTTATGTTTATTTCATCGTGTGAACCAGGCTTAACACTTGCTTCTCAAATATGTGGTGGTAGGGAGCTGAATCCTTAATCAGGTACGGGGCGTGACAAGAAACAGCTTTAAATTTACACTTTTAGTTATAACTTATAACGACCAAAACTATATGAATTAGCTTTCATTGGTGGGGATGCAACTACCTGAAAAATATAAGGAGAATTTCGACGTTTCCAGCGAAGGCCCTTCAAGATTAAAACTATGAACTACCGTTTGACGTTATTAGGAACCCTAAGGGCTAAGGTGAAAGCAGGACGAAAATGCAATAAATATAATAGAATTCATAATATTAATATAGATTATACACTGGAAAAAAATTTGAAAATCCATAGAAGACCATAGAATGGAAATTGTATGGGCCTTTATTGGAAATGGAATGGATTTTATCTCCATAATTGTATATTTCCATACTGTGGACATAGCATTGAAATAGTATAGATATACTATGGATTTAGTGGTGCAATCTCTGTGTGGTAGTTCCAGCCATGTAATCTATTGTCTAACTAATTTTGTGTAATAGTTTGTGTTAAAAGGCAAAATCTGTAAAATAAAATAAAATTGCAAATTTCATCATGGATTTCACACTTTTTCCCCAGTGTATAGGAAATAAAGAAATAATCGCTCTGTTTGCAGCGGCATATCACAGATATTATCACGATTCAAGCCTGTATACCGACAACTGTATTAGTCGAAGAACTTCTCTCAACCATAAACCCCTGTCTTCTGACATGTCATTGACTCTTAAACAGGTTTTCTTTACAATTATTTAGTTCAACGAGTTTTTTTTTCGTCGTCGCGTTGCCATCCTGCGTCTCTCAAAGCGACGTGCAGTGAAGCACCAGCATAAACTTTGTACAGAAATAAGCTGTAAATACGTCAAGACTTTAAGTGTACATAAATATTCTAATCTCAAACGAACATAACTAAGTAATAAGATTAGAATAAAAAACGTTTTGCAGTCAGACATCATATGCATGGCTAGATGTTAGATATTGAAAGTCAACTGGACCTGATATGACATATTTTAATACAGACGGTTGATAGTCCAAATGACACCTGACCAGCTAACGTAGAGACAAAAATCCTTTGCAAATTCAGAAAAACATTGAAAATAATCGGTTATCCTGGAAGTTCACAAAATGCAATAACGAAGGAAAAGTTATTTTATAAGTTCCGGAAAAATCTGATTAAATTATTGCCTTCTGTTTTATGAATTATAGCTGGGTTTGTTAATTGTTAATTGTTAATTGTTAATTGCAAACTTACACTTAACCTGATACTGCAAATCTGGTACAGATGCAGAATTGTTTAATTAACATACCTGCCTTTAGGCTATCGTGTTTTCAACAAAATTATTTCTAGGATCGCAAGCGAATAACAACTCATTCAAGAAAATAATCGGTTTTACACATTCTTGTTTGCAAAAATACTCGTCCACAACAGTTAAACAATTGAGAGTGCCAAGCAGCAAGATATGAGAAAGCGCATGTTACCATGTAGTACATACATGTCACATGTTTTGTTGGTGGCTTCATAGATCGTAATTGTTTACTCATACAAGCTGCTAAAACTCAGAAGTAAGACTAAGAACAATTTAGAAATTGTTTAAATAACTCTCTGATGCACATTGTAGCCTTTGTACATCAATATATCAAGTATCATTGTGTGTTTATCAATTCATCAAGTATCATTGTGTGTTTAGTATTGTATGTATAGCATATTAGCATATTTTTATCTATAGATTTATAAACTTAGTACTAGTTACAGGACCCTGGCCTTAATGATAGCAGTATTTAGTTATAATGAATAAGGTTTTTATCCTGTATAAATAAAGTTTTAATAATAATAATATGTACATGTCATCAGCGTTGGACTAACGTCACTTTACCACAGGTTTTACTCTCCCAAAGACGCTCTAGTAATGAGGCCACAATCTCGTGAACGCAGGTCGTCATATGAATTCTTCCTCATCATTTTATTAAATTAAATTTAATTAAATTAAATTAAATTTAAATTAAAACAGCTAAAAACATTTCATTTGTTTATAGTTTTAATAGTACATCAAATTTCTATTATTATAAGAACGCAGGATTGTGTATTTCGCAAATGTTTGCACTAAAATTCCTGTCTAATGTATAGGAAATACAAATTTTTCAAAACGCCGTACTGACTAGTCGCACCCTGAATGTCCAAACCGATAATGAAATTTTCAGCATCGGACTAATTTGAGCGTGAAGATTCCAATTCTGAGATTCATGTTTGGCAAAGAATTGGATCAGTAGATAACTCGAGATAAAAAATTGATGGCGTCAACGGATCGGAGAATAAAAGGCATTCATATAGAAAAGGCGTAAATCAACTGAGATATTATACTGCCTTACTGGCAAAGCTTTGATAAGATATCTCCAGTAGTTTTAAACCAGCTGCAAACCAGCTGCTAATACAACGGATTGCTTTGCAATCTATTCCGCTGATAAGCTGAAGTATGAGACCTGTTTGTTTTGTAATTATAACCGCATCATTAATACGCGTTTGTGAATAGAAACTGATTTACAGACATCACTGAAAGTATCCATGAAACGAACTGGCCATAATTATGTCGATTAACCACTATTATCCTTTGCCCACCCAAATCGATTATGCCGGAAACGCATTTGACATAACCATCTTAATTTCCGCTGCTGTGAAAATGTTTTCCACATTCCTCTATGTCTGTGGTATCATGAAAATGTTTTAATTAATTCCTCTGTGGTATCATGTTTTTTTGAGTTCTAGTTTGACCATGTTGTACTACTAAGTACTAAACAAAGATTATCAAACATCGACCGTTGCATTGTCTAAAAAAGGGCTGAACCAGATGTCTGATGCACCACAGTTAATAGAAATAGGCATCAAAAGAGCAGAGCCCAGCAAATAACTTTATTATCATGTTTGGTTTTAAAGTTATTTGCTGGGCTCTGCTCTTTATCTTTAAACTAAGATTTCCGCCTGGTGTATCAATTGCCACAATATCACTAATATTTACTATTTAGCACATTTTTAGGTTGTTTTGCAACTTCGCGAAAGCCTTCTTAGGCCATAACTCATAAGGTCGGGTCAGCTCTTATGACTAAGTCTAGAATTAATCTATGTTGATGTCTCTCACACTCTTTTTCCACCTTTCAGATTATATCGAAACAATCTTATGATACCATGCATGCATGCATGCAGGCTTTACACCAATACATGTGGTATGCTCTTATCTACTAAAGACTCTCTTTGGTTACGGTTCACTACTAGTCCGAAGGTTCACTAGTCCGAAGGTTCACTACTCCGAAGGTTCACTAGTCCAAAACATACGCTGGTTTTGAATTGCAATTATGTGTTAGACTTGGCTGCTTCCCAGTTAAGGATTTTTCACCGTACTTGCATATACACGCACGGAAAAATTTAAATTCACTTGAAAGTCTTTTGTCCATTTAAGAAATAATTAAATGAATAAAAGGATAGCATTTAGTTTTGTGTTTGATTTTAAATGTATTTTTTAAGTAATTATTATACTTATACCGATATAAAATTTAGAAAGATTTATAAACTTTTCCGAGTGCCTTGCATATATATGTACGTGAAAAATGCAGCCTTAAACGTCCAATGACTATACGGCGACTTTCAAGTTGCGCATTTTTCACGTACATATATAGATTCGGAAAAGTTTATAAATCTTTCTAAATTTTATACCCGGGTATAAGTACCGGGTACCAAGTCTAACACGTAATTGCAATTCAAAACCAGCGTATGTTTTGGACTAGTGAACCTTCGGACTAGTGAACCTTCGGACTAGTGGGAAGTTACCCTCTCTTTAATTTTTATAGCCTTAATTTAGACCAGCTGTATAGTAAAATGTTCTGGTTAACCAGAGTAAGAGCGACCTATTGGTACTCGATAACTCGATCGCAGTATTTAAACCTGGGGAAACCAGGAAATATTGCCTCTAACCTAGGTATAGAACTATCTGAGGAACTTTTCAATAATCTTACTAGACGAAGAGCCTTCGCTCGAAACTTTAAAGTTCTTGTTATATTTTCCCTGTAATCCGTTAAGTACTCAAGTAGACTTGTTCGCACTGTGAATGTTGTCGCTACCCTGATCGCTCTACCTGCACTAGCTGGAACACGGAACACCACATTCAGTAGGGGCAAACAAGGAAGCAGTTTTCCAATGGCGGGCAGACGGCAGCGAAGCACTCGAGGAAACATCGGAATGTTTTTGCAGGCCTTCTTAATAAGTATGTACTTATGGCAGTGGTTAGTGGTAACTCAGCAAATCATTCCAACGTTCAAATGAACGCGCAAAAATATTATGAATATTAATTCGGCACGTTGAAAATTGAGATGAATAGGATCTGACTTTCACGCAGTGCTTCCATTTTGAACGAAATTTCCTTTTTGAAGGAAATTTTAACTAGTTGAAAATCTAGTTGAAGGAAATTATAAGGAAATTCGAATTTGAAGGAAATTTGAAGGAAATTCCGGAAGATTGAAGGAAATGTGAAGGAAATTGCCTTATTTCTAAAAAATCCTAAGAATACGGCAATTTCCAAGGAAATGCGCTTCAAAATAGGCTGAAAATCCTGTTCTGCGAGATGCAAAATCTGAAAATTTTCTGGGGGAGGACCCCAGACCCCCCTGCTTATTCTCCTTCGTGTTAATCTAGGTAAACTCTTTGTCTCTCCCCTTTGATAATTCAGCTCCTGCAACGTCCATGTTCCTTCTAGAACAAGAAATACCCCGTTATTCGAGATAAATTACTATAAAATCAGTTTTAAATTAGGTAAAATTCAATAATTTTTACTGCAAGGAATTTTTTTCAAAAATAAGGAAATTTCGAACGGCTGGAATGAAATTATGTTTTTTGAAAATGGAAGCACTGCTTTCACGGTATTTTAATAAATTAACACATACTACAAAACCACAAAATAGAAACAAAGCGTTCCAGTCATAAATCGTGTGGGTCACCATTTTACAAATTATTATAAAATATATTAGTACCTCAAGCATGCATATTTATCTCTTAGACTAAAATAAAATCTGTTTATTATTATTAATTCTGACTATTCTGTGTTCAGCTGTTGTTCTTATCAGCCGGAAGTACCTGTCTGAAGCACGTGATTATAAAAAGAGATAATTATAATATGAAAATGAGTTTGAACATACAAAAAGTTTAATTCAAACACTGGTGGACATCGGTGGAAGCTTTCTGACCGAGTTTTACACAAGTTTTACTCAATGTTTTTTATTCTACTGTTTTTTGTCTTTTTATGCGAATTTTCTGGAAGTTCGCGAAGTAGTTGGACGAATGGAGCAAATTTTCATGAAAAGATTCTGAGTTCTTTGAATGTCACTGAGCTAAATGTAACCACACTGAATGTACTTCTGACAAAGTTAAAACTTCAAAATTGTAGTACGGGGAACACAAACCAGCTTGATGTAGGACAACGAGTAAGTGTTGAACGATGTATTATTGACATAATAACATTTCGACTCAACTGAGTATTTATATATTATACAGTACGGCTATAATGAAAGCCACTGTTATAAATTTGTTGTCCTTCATGTTTTAATAGACTATTAAACCTTGTGTTTTTGATATATTTTAGTGTGTGCCTGCAGAGTATTTGTTCGAAACACATAAACTAGACAAAAGCAAGAAAGTGAGTCCCAGAGAGCTCGCCGAGTTGTCAACAAGCCTCCTCTACGTTTTGTTACCTGAGAATGTCGGGGCAACGTTTAGACGGTTTAGTCAAAATGGCGACAATCGCACAGTGTATGAGCTATTTCTACAGTATTATCAAACAAACGGACATATTTGTGCGCGATTACTCGACATCATATTACGAGATCTTAAGAGAGAGTTCAGGGACAGCGTCATCAAGCAAAAAGTATGTTGATCGTTTTATTTTGTATGCTACAGGAAGAAGCTACAGGTAGTTGTAGAATGTCTCTAATTTTTGGTTACTAAGGCTGGCCTAGTCCAGCAGAAATACGGCAATATGCCCCCTTAAACAGCCTGCTGTTTATACAACTTGATCAAATGCAGTTGCTTACATATTACAGCTGTTAGGCGTAGACAACACTGAAAGTGAGCATTATTCAGGTTGACGCGTTTAAAGAATTTATTCCTGTTATTATTTTATTTTAATATATGACTAATTGACATACCAATATGGCATTTAATTTTTTTGTTGAAGATGGATTTCGAATTCTAAGGGCCTGTTCATATGGGCAAAAGTTATCCCGGTTAACGAGAAAACTTTTCGACTAGCCAAATACTTTTGTTCTGTTCATATGGAGAAACTTTATCCCGCTTACCGGGTAAAGTTTTTGGCTGTGACGTGGCACTGAACATCAATTGAATTGAAAAGTTGCTGACACGACAGAAAGTTATCCCGCTAAGCGGGAAAGTTGTGTTCATATGGGAAAAACATTATCCCGGTCACCAAGATCTCGCCTGTCAACAAGCAAGATCTCGGTACACGGGAAAACTTTTGTCTCATATGAACGCAGTGTAACTTTTCATATTATTTTCATACCAAGGCGAGATCTCGCTTGTAAACTTGTCGAAAAGTTTTCTCGCTAACCGGGATAACTTTTGCCCATATGAACAGGCCCTAAGTAGGGAAAGAAAATTAACAACAGTAACAAAACAGAATCTGATTAAATGCCTGACTGCAGAGTGGGGCACTTTTCAAGAGATCTCAGCTGCGCAAATGTTAGAAAATTGAAGTGCAGGTGCGGAAACAGTTCCCATGCAAGTGCGCATCAAAATGCATTGAAGGGCACAAAAGTAGCGAGATCCATGTTAAAAACAATGAAAATGAGATATTTGAGGGCAAATTAAATTGCAAAAATTGTTATAAAGTACACCACAGTGCGCAGAAATTTCTGCCTAAAAAAATATCGAGTGCGATGTTGACCAACTCTGCAGTCTGGATTAAATGATTGCTGAGATGATTGCCTTCTATTTTATGAATTGCATGGGATTTGTTAACAACCAGATATACCAGCCTCCAAGGTGCCACAAGCTTTACTGAGGGTGGGAAAGGTTATTTTCGTGAGCCGTGAATGGTCAATATTTGTTCGTGTGAAATGCTTGATTTTAGTGTCGTGAAATGTGAATTGTCCTACAGCAATTGTGATTGTCGATAAAAATGCTCCGCAAAATGAGAATTAAGGATGTCTGTTTCGTGAACTGTGATTTTGCTTTGTTTGTCTCGATCTATTTTATAATAGACTTATAAAAATGTTGTACAATGTACACATGCATTGTGACAGTAAGACTTGTAGTTAAGTTATAATGTAATTTTTAACTGCCAGGCAGAGAATAGAGAACTCAAAACGTATGTTAATATTATTATATTATTTTTTATTATATATTTTATAATATTATTATATTATTTTTATTAATATTAGAATCTATTTTTTAGTGAAATGTGAAATTGCTTTTTTAAGACACATGAATTGTGAAACGGCTTTTTTTTGTTATGAAACGTGACCCCCTTTCCCACCCTCTTTACTGTCGGTTCATTTGGTCAGTACTAGCTTGAAATATCAATTCCACTCTCCTTTCCCCACTTTAACCTTTCAAACAAAGTTATTTTTATTTATTTATTTATTTATTTATTAGATACTGGGGCCTAGGGCCAGCAACTACATAGGTTTGCCCTTTGGTTTTCTCCTCTTTTTTCCAGCCACAAATCAACAAATTATGTATCTGTATATTTGAAGTTGTGTAATCGAAGCTAGAAGGCAACCCTAAACCAGGCTTGAACGCATCATACTGTATACACTATTATTACACTGTAACAGTCTCGTATAAATGAATTGAAGTAATTATAAGACCATAGACTGTAATGGCATATTCTGTAATCGAAAGCTAAGTTCTTCAAATTTGTTCTTCAAATTTGCACATCTTGCAGTTTGGTACACTATTTGGTGGCTTTAGTTTGCTTGGTGTCACACATGTAAACCTACAGTATTGTGTTTTGAATGGGGGAATGTTCTGTGAAGTGAACATATTTTCCCAGAGTTAGAGCGAGCAACAAATACTATGTACTCACAGATTGCAAGCACATATCAAATGACGTACGCGCAGTATAGACATAGTGACACAAAATTATGATTTAGAACAACCCAACAGAAATATATCATGTAACATCTATGTTTCTATGTTTGGTAACTTGGGTTTTAGATGAGCACATTTGAACTAGTTGAAGCTTGCAAAATCATGATTTTCAACAAAAGAAATGCACTATAATTAATTACACAGACATGATCAGTATCAGCTCAATTTAAATTCCATTGCAACTTTAAAATACAATGTTTATTATTTATCGCACAAATAACAAACCAATTTTCACTATTAGTGCAAACTGCATGCCAACTTCCAGAATGAATATTTTCGTTGCATATTTCCATATTGAGTGATATTAACAGTATACAGTAGCACAGTACAATATATTACAATTCAGAATACAGTATGACACAGTACTGTACAGCTCAGCACAGTGTCAGTACAGTGTAGTATGACAAACGACAACTACAGTAGATACTAGAGAAAGAAGTACAGGACTTTGGAAAATGGGCTAGTTGTCAATTAATTGACATTTAATTTTTTCTTGTAGAACTGTTTTTCTGCTGTGGATCTTTTCAAACAAATGAATCTTTCAACAGAGGATAATGAACTTGACAGAGAGCAGTTTCATATAATAAGTATAATGATAATATCACATCTGTTGAATGGAAGGTGTTTGAATGTAACCAATGACCTCCATGACTTACCATGCAGATCTTATTTTACATCTAACCTTCTTGGATCAGATGGTCTCATTTCTTTTGATGGTTTTAAAGAAGTGTTAGAAAGCATTGGTTTGGGTAATGAAAGTAACCATGATGATAGTGAAGAAGCTGGTGATGATCATGATCATTTACGTAAAAGGTGTGACACTTCTGACAATTCTGGAACAAGCCCACCATTAAATACCCCTAAACATGTAAGTGCAGAATTCACGCAATGCCTCCTCATTTGTTATAGTTGTTATTGTTCCCTGTCCAGTTGCCAGACAAATTTACTAAAGGAGGAAGAGGAGGAGTGTTGGACTGATGCTTTACTTATTATTTCACTATTTCTCTTCTATTGGCTGAAATATGTGAGAAAGCTTCAACATTCCTAAGCCCTTTTTCTGGACATTTATAGTTGCTACTCACTGTTTTGAGTACTTAAAATATATACCAATTTATAGAGTCTGTCACAGGTTAGTTGATCAGATTAATTTCTAAAGGTCTTTTAATGGTGACTAATTATCTGGGTGACAAAGGTGTAACTTACAATTATTTTACAACTAATAAAGCCTTGATAGGCAATTTTAAGTACATTTGCACTGATGAAATATAAGCCCAAAAGGTTTAAGAACCAAGATTTGCAGCAAGTAAAACTAAGAAATAAGAATCATCATAGTGATATGATCACTTGGCAACTTAAATTCACACTCCCAATATTTAAATGTCTGCAACTACAGGACTGGTTTGTTTTATTTTGTTAATAGAACTCACTTGTAATATAATGAATCTGAACTTTACTTATTTAATCTGATTGCATATATTAGTGCTACTCAGCAAATGATCTGGCTGAAATATTCTTGGTGAATAAAAGTTTTGGTGTTGATAGTAAAGAATTCAGTGAGATATGCCCAGCCTTGATTCAACAACTGAAGTCAAATTCCTGTGTGACAGAAAAAAATAATGAAGTTAAAATACCCAGCAAAGGTTCAGATAATCATGGTAATGTCCTTGTTAATGATTTTGATTATTTTATTGAAACTTTATAGAATTATTACTGTTAATCCTCTAATATTAAGCCTCCTTATTTATTTCGTGCATGCTTGAGGTGATGGGGTGTGACGTTGCATAGGGGAACTTAAAGAATGCGTGGTGTCAGGCTTAATGGAGAGGAAAGTCAATTTTTGAGGGGTGGGTTTAGGGGATAGTATTCTTAGAAAGATCTGTTTCAACCTCGTACTTTATTGGTCCTTACATTGAAATAATTATCTCTTGACTGATACCTAACTGTTATTTCCGCGTACTGTACATAAGGTACTGAAAGATATTCGTGGATTTTATCACGAGTAACAAGGAATCGACTTGAATTAACATTCCTCAATCCCATCAGTCCTATCACGTTTCATGCCAAGACGTCATATCAGACATAATTATGCTGACTTAAGTACATTTTTGAATGCATTGGGCGTGAAAAGGTCGTAGGGCTAAGGAGGTTAAGACAGCGTGAGTTCCGCATACCTATGTTGTACGTGACTAAAAAAAGTTCCAGTAATATTGGTTTGTGACACATGGAGTGAAGGACACTTACAGATTTACATCATTTTTTCACCAAATCTAAAATATTTCGTCTGGGGCATTTTAGATTTCTTAAATTAAATTATTTTAATTAAATCTTTATAGTTGGCCTTTCCAGACCCGGGTTAATTCGTGTATAGGCACTTAATTGGATAGTTAAGGCGATATATCTCGTCCAAGAGTTGGCATGTGTGTATATCTGACATGTCTTGCAATGAAACATATAAATTGGACTGATGAAACTAGGAATGTTTGAGTCGATTGTAGTGTTTGTCTTACATGCAATTGTGCTCCTTTTTCGAACTCGTAGTTTGAAAACATTCAGAAACCTGTACTTTATGTACTATTTAAAGCACGAGTAGGAGTGTTTTATCACATATAAAACACGACGCGTAGCGGAGTGTTTTATATGTGATAAAACACGACTACGAGTGCTTTAAATGGCTTAAAAAACGACCCATCTTCTGATGCGGAGTACATTAGCGAAGTAATTTTTAAAATAAACTTTGTCTA